>BMAW01083418.1:0-119593 GCA_019974015.1 Nephila pilipes
ATATATATATATATATATATATATATATATATATATATATATATAAAGCAATCAAAATTTACATATCGAATTGACATTTTATCTGTAAATAAAGGAAGCTGTATCGAATACTTGTAAAACAAACTTCCTTTGCATTCCATGTATTACTTATCATTGGATGTCATTTATTCCCGAAAATATTGCTTTTTGAAATCAAATGCTTCATTTTGAATAGCCCTGAATTTTGTTATAATCTATTATTATGGTTTCTGTTTTGTATTTTTGGTGGCAAATGTAAGTGTGGGAATAAAAAGGTGTTAATAAAGACATTCAAAGGTGTATGGGTTACATTTTAGTTTTATTTTTTTACTTTATTTTTTTATGTATATCTATATGATATTTCTTATGTTTCAGTTTGCATTGAGTTTTGAATTAAGTTAAAGGATTTCTCATGTTTTTTTCTTTCGTTTCATATATATATATATATATATATATATATATATATATATATATATATATTGATAAAGAACTTGGGATCTATGGTACTGTTATGGGATAAAAGTCTTTCTTAATAAGTAAATATCTCGTCCAGGGAACCATCTTTGAGAAAATTCCTCATCTCTTAAAGTTTTTTTGAAGTAGGAATGAAAGTTTTCTCCCTGGAGAATAAAACGTGCAACACAACTGTTACTTTACGACCCTAGTTTTGAGTTGAAGCGATGTCCGAAACAAAAGAAGATATTTTTGAGACAGGGTGTTAAAGGATACCTGAGACTTAAGAAATTCATTCCTTAACAAAATGGAAATCTGTGAAAAGTTACGCAGTTGGTAGAAATCTTAAAGTAACCGAGACTTTCTTTGACAAGGATAAAGGAGCTTACTTTTTTTATGCTAAGCTTAACTAATTTTCACTCAATTTAATTGAAAGCAGTGGAAATCATATTTTATCACTACGTTTTCTATACATGTACGTATCTGTTTATGTAAAGAAAATTTAAATTTATATTCTTAAACAATTCTGAATAAGTTAATAATCGATAAATATATTTGTATTTTTAGTCGTGTAGTCAGTTAGGTAGAAACTGTATAAAATCCACAGTACTTATAATCTCAAAAACGTTACTTATAAGTATAACATTCTTTGTACTAAACAATTATAATTTCAAAATTTGAATTAAAAACAGTTTTAAAATTTTTAAATTTTATGATTCAAATTTTCTATAAATATGTGAGTGTTTATTAAAAATGACATTTAGGGTAGAGAAGAAGCCACATTTTATAATTTGGAAAGCATCAATAATGTAGATGAAGCTTACTTTAAGAAAAAGTAACAGAATAAGCAGAATCCACATTTTGAGAAAATTTAAATACAGATATATTTCTTTATTTCGTGCAAAGCGTTCATTTACAATATGAAATTCAATTTTCTAACGTTATGCTTATAAAATTCTCATAAACAATGCATTAGAGGAATCAGCGGTCTACTGTATTTTAAACAAAAGAAAGCGAAACTTGAAGCATTTGAATGTATCATTGAGAGACTTCAAAATTCAAAAACAGAACTAGAATTAACAGGTCAATTGAAAAGTCCCCGGCCTGACACATAGATGGTGCTATTAGAATTAAATCCATATGTGTTTTAGTTAGCCCTAACCCTCAAAAGATGCGTGTATAAATTTGACAGCTGTCGGATCATTAGTTTGTGAATTATAGCATTTTGAGTGAAGCAACTTTTGTTATTGTGAAAAAAATGGATAAAAAGGAATTTCGCGTGTTGATAAAATATTGCTTTTTGAAGGGAAAAAATACAGTTGAAGCAAAAACTTGGCTTGATGCCGAGTTTCCGGACACTGCCCCAGGAAAATCAACCATCAAGGATTGGTATGCTAAGTTTTGACGTGGTGAAATGAGCACCGAAGACGGTGAACGCAGTGGATGCCCAAAAGAGGTTGTTACCGTCGAAAACATTAAAAAAATCCACAAAATGATTTTGAACAACCGTAAATTGAAATTTAATGAAATAGCAGACACTCTAAAGATATCAACTGAACGTGTACATCATATCATTCACGAATATTTGGGTATGAGAAAGCTCTGTGCAAAGTGTGTGCCGCCGGAGCTCACTTTTGACCAAAAACAACGACGAGTTGATGATTCGGAGCAGTGTTTGAAGATGATCAAGCGTAATAAACCCGAGTTTTTGCGTCGACATGTGACAATGGATGAAACATGGCTCCGTCATTTCACTCCGAAGTTCAATCGACAGTCATCCGATTGGACTGCACACGATGAACCCGCTCCAAAGCGTGGGAAAACGCAACAGTCGGCTGGCAAGGTTCTGGCGTCTGTATTTTGGGATGCACATGGAATAATTTTCATTGACTACTTTGAAAAAGGAAGGACCATCAACAGCGACTATTACATAGCGTTATTGGACCATTTGAAGGACGAAATCGCCGAAAAACGGCCGCATTTGAAGAAAAAGAAAGTGCTGCTTCACCAAGACAATGCACCATGTCACAAGTCAGTGAAAACGATGGCAAAAATCCATGAATTGGGCTTCGAATTGCTTCCTCATCCACCGTATTCTCCAGATCTGGCCCCCAGTGACTATTTCCTGTTCTCAGATCTCAAAAGAATGCTCGCTGGGAAGAAATCTTCGTCGAATGAAGAGGTGATCGCCGAAATTGAGGCCTATTTTGAAGCAAAGGACAAATCGTACTACAAAAATGGTGTCGAAAAGTTGGAGGGTCGCTATAATCAGTGTATTACCCTTAAATGGGATTATGTTGAATAAAAAAAAATAATTTTGCCAAAAAAATTTGTTTTACTATGGTAGGCCGGGGACTTTTCAATTGACCTGTTATTTTCTCTTTAAACGTAGTTTTCATTTTTTGACTGAGATAAATGTGTTAACACAATGCATGTTAGACAAAATATGACCGCATAATCTGTATAACAGCTGACTGAGCATAATCTGTATAACAGCTGACTGAGCATAATCCGCATACTGCTATGATCTGTCTTTTGTCACTAAATGGAAATTTGTACGATTGGCATATTAAAGACTGAGAAATTTATTTCTTATGACACATACCAACGTTTGGATATTTTTTAAGGTAACTATTCTTTGTATTTTACAGTTATTGATTTTACATATTTTTAAATAATCACCAAACTTCAGACTTTTCACGTGAGCTAAAGAATTACGATACGATAAAAATGCAATTACCTCAGGTAAACCTTCAAAATGCTTTGATTAAATGATAGTTCATAAATGTTTCACATAGAAGCAGCATAGGGGCTATTGACTACGAACCTCATAATTTTCAACCTCGGTTAAATGATGCGAAAGACACCTGAGCTGGTATCTCCCTCTCCTGAACTGATATCTTCCTCTCTACAGAATTAACACACATTACTATATGGTAGGTCTTTTGTGGGATCAAAGCCGGACACAATTGCTCAACCATTTCCCAGTAAGCTACTGAAGCCGTAACTTTTGTCAGTGTGGTGGAATATTGATTTCAAAATGATGATTGTCCTCAACACGGGAAATAAATGATCCACATACACACACACACAAACGGAATCGTTTTCATCTTTTGGAAACCATTGAAACTTACAAGTCAGTGACATCTGACAAATTATCGTCAAAATCTTCTATAAGTATATCAACTTCGTTGAACTCCTTTCACTCTCTCAGAGGTGATATTTAAAAGTACGTGGAGCCTGAAGAAAAAAAAATGTTAATTCTCCGAAGCAGAAAAATATAATAAAGAAGACACAAATAATCAAAATAAATGTTAAAGAAAACAAGTTAAATATATTGATTAATGATTTAAATATCTTAATCAGATCTGTCCAAACCTATAGACTTTGTGGGCCGCTTTTTATGTAACAGCTTTTTATTACGGCATATATATGTGCATATGATGTATTCGATTAATCATGTTTTTAATTTTGAAATTATTAACGCCAATCCAAATTAATTCCAATTTAAATATACATCTTTTTTACTTCTTGAGTTCTGGAAACAACTAATCCTCTCGAGCCACTTAGAGAAATCGAGAACATTCTGCTATAATTAAGGAAAATTAATAGTTTCCCCTAGTATAAAAGCCCTCAGTGTGTTTTCCCATCTCCTCATTTCTCTCCAGCTACAGACATATACCGTTCATAACTTCCAAATATTTCAGAATTCAATATTGAGACGCCCTCTTCAATAAACGGATTTAATTTACAATATAAGTGACTGTCAATTTCTTTCATTGAATTAGCCACCAAAAACGTTTGATGTGATGGTATAATTAAGCCAATTTTACCTATGTTATGTTAACTTTGTGTATTTGTATTAAATGTAGATTAAAAACCTGCCTTGAAGTCACAACACGCTGCTGCTGCTAAACTATCAGAGATTAAAAAACACCGAGCAGTCAGTTTTTCTGGACCTATCCGCTTCTGGGTGGAATATGTTAAGCTTGCCACAAAAAGATTATCTGCTGCTCCCTCGTGGGATCTGAGCATCGCGTTTTCGCCCCTAGTTTAGAAATATATACCCGCGCCACTCCATGATCTCCAGTAGGTTTGCTCGTTAGGCATTTATTAAGTATTGCTTACTCATGCAAGACGGTTCTCGAACTCTTTAAGATATAGTAACTTTTATAATTGTTCTTGAAGTATAATGTTGAAAAAAATCTGATGACATTGAAATATTCCCATATTAATGGGACATGAAACAATCGACTAATGGTGGAATTTTATATAATATGAAAATTTAATTTTTTTTGTATAACCGAGTCCTGGGACCATAGGTCGACACAAGCGTGGCTGAGGATGGGCCATCTCTGATCTAAATAATTTTCGAAATAGTTACAATGGATAACAACTGGTGGCACCTTAAGACGGTGTACAAGACAAGACAGTTTCAACAAGATTTAGCATTTTCAAGAAACATCGTTTTGTCGCCAAATTTCTCGTCAAGTCGCATGAAAGGTCGCCAAAGGAGTCGCTAAATGGATTACTTCTTTTGGTTCCCTTGAAAGACTAACGCAATTTATGTAAATGTCTCTTTTCCTATACAAGAGAAACATTACAGTGAAGCGTCATCTTGGGTTCGCAACAATATTAAAGATACTGCAACACGTTTCATAAACAGCAGTACATAATTTTATTAGTAAAACTAGTATTAATTAGGAAAAAAAATAGAAAAATAATGTTAAATAGATTAATAATTAATTAAATAGATTAATAATTAAATAAAATGTGCATCTTCTTAACCTTTTGTTACCCTATTATATCTCAAACTATCAAAATATAATTTTTCGAATCTGAAACAAAACAATTGGTTTTTTTATTATATAAAATGGAAATGCATGCATAGAAACTCTCAGAAAAATAAGATATCTATAAACAAACAACAAAAAAAAAAGAATTTCTCAAAATCTTGAATCAATACCGTTTCTAAAAGTACAAACGCACCAATTATGATAATAAGACTCCTGTCTACCAGCCATTTTGAATTCGTGAACGTAATGTTAATCCTACGGAATTTCAACTTATCTTCTCGAATATCAACTTTTGTATTTATTAGGACGCTGTAAAGGGAATCCTTAAGAATTTTAAGCACTTAAATTTTCTATCTATTTTCTTTTTTGCCTCCATTTTGAAAGTATTTTCACGTTTTTTACGATTCTTCTGATGGGGAAAAGTTAAGTCCTTTATACTCGTATGAGGTAGCCGAGACACTAAAATTCTTCGAATTTTACATTTGTTATTTTACTGTTAAAAATACGGGCATTTCACTTATTTCTTCAATGTATTGTTTATGAAAATTTGATAAATAGAACGTTTGAAAAATGAATTATATAATGGTAAACACACGTATCAAGCCATATAAAAATATTTATATTTGCATATTTCTAAATAGATTTTCTTAGATTTCTTACTTTCCGCAAAATGTACTTAATCCATAGCTCTGACATTTTTCATGTAATGAAATGAAGTTATTTCCTATGCACAGTGGATGTAATTATTTTCTAATAATCTCAAACAAATCTTAAACAACTCAACTTATTTGTATAATTCTAATTTTCCATAACTATTTATAAAATTAAAATGTTTCATTGCATTAAATTCGAATTTTGAAATTATAACTATAATCAGTATACATAATGTTCTGCTTATGAATACATTTCAAATGTTTAAATTTATAAATGCAGAGAACTTTCTTAAATCAAGATGTACGAAAAGGTTAGTACGTGGCTTACACATTTAATAAAAATTATTGATTATTAATTGCTCTCACATAATTATTTATGTTTATAAATGCAATTTTCTTTGCATAAAAAGGTACGCAAACGTACACAGATATCTTATTGTTAAAATAGGATTTCCAAAGCTTTTAATTTATTGGAAGTTAGGAATATTTAAATTAGACATAAAATAAACTCATACCCCCTGGAACAGAAATTGACTATGAGGTGGGGAAGAATGTAGCTTAGGATTCCAAATCCTGCAAAATTTACACCGTTGATCGACACCGTTAAATTTATCCGAAACCGAACGATTTACACCGAAAAATGACACCGCTAGACCACTCGAAATCAACACAACAGTGTTGATTTCGTGTGGGGTAACAATGTCCTGTAATAGGATGATACCACTCGAAACCTTATCGGGACATTTTGATTTCTTTGCTTTCATGAGCATTGACTATAGCTCCATATTCTATAAATTAGAAGAGGAGTTGTCCCTTGCGGCTGAAGAAGAACGAAATGAACGGACACAAGGCCTCGATTATCATCCTTTCTTACTTTCTCGCTTTAGTCAACATAGAATATACAAAAGTTCCAAAACACCCACTATTAAAATTATACAAATGGGACTATCTCTACGAAACTAATGAGATAATGTTACAACGACCTTCAGCTATGTGTATCAAGTGGTTGCCTTAATTTCTGACCAGTTCTGACTTAACAGCGTTTCTTCGTGTAAAGCGCACGTGTACGTCTTTCTCATAGAAAAAAAATGGACCATCGAATAATGTTCAAATTTTGTTTTAAATTGAGAAATTTGACAACAGAAATGAACGAAATGATTAAATCTGCCTTTGGTGACAATGCTATAAGCCTTTCCGGAGTGTTTCAGTGATTTTCGAAGTTTAAGACAGGAAGACACTCGTCCGAAGGCGATAATATGTTTGTCTCCAAATGAAGAAAATTTTGAATTTTGCAACAGAATCTCATTCGTTATAGCTCCATTGTTACTAGGGAGTTCTACAAAAATATTTGGTATCGACGATTGTGCATATGAGGTCTAATTTGTTAAACGGTGAAAGTTGGTGGCTCTGTACAACAAAGGGCCGTCTCAAAATTCAATCGTTTTGTGACATATTTTGAGGAAAAAGCAAGCTGTGTCCATCAATCTCCTTCTGTACTCCTCAGATCAGTTACCCAGGCTTACCTTATGTTTCCGAAGTTATAAATTCAGCATATGAGGTAGCGTTTACGAGTCGAAGTGGAGACGTTCCAAAAGAAATGTAAGGGCCTATAAACTCGCTCCAAATGTTGGATTGAATTGTGATTGCTTTGTTTTATTGTCATATAGCGTAGTTCTCATCTGATCTGGAAACCAAATCCCCTCATCCGCGTAAACTAGAGAACTTTGAGCCTTGACATATTTAACGCGCAGCAGCAACTATGAGACCTTTGTGGATTCAGGACTCAAACCCAGGAATTGACTGAAATAACGCTGAACATCAGCTTGCGACAATCACCTGTATGCTACAGCATCACTAATTAAGAGAAAAATGGTAAAGAACAAAATAACATTTTTAGTTTTCAGCTATCAATCCCAAGAACAATTTAGACAATAATTATAGTTTCAGGATTAAAAAAAAAAGAGCAGTGATCTCTTGCTTAAAAGAAAGTAATGCACTCGATTTAGAAGAGTTGCGGGTTCAGGTCTCGAATTTCCGAAGACTTTCCAGTAGTAGGGGTGAGGCGAATGAATCAATAGAGGCTCAGATATGTTCCGTTTGTAAGACATAGATAGGGAATAAGAATTCAATCACTGGTGTGAGGTTTGTCACTTGACAGTATTTTAAAACTATAAAATTTATCACCATTACATTTATTTTGATTCTATCGTGGCGTTAATTAAAATAAACTATCCTCCTCTCCCACCCCAAATACCTCTCTCTCTCATATATATCTCTCTCGCATATATATATATATATATATATATGCGTGTGTGTATGGATTGTAAAAAGTAAAAATGTTAATATACTTAATCAAAAAGGTAATTAACTATTAAGAAAAACTATTAAGTAAAGTTAACAGAACTAAGATGCAAAATAGTATTTAATTATAATGTAAAATCATACTGGGATTATTTAGATTCTATAAATTCATGTATGATAATGTATCATAATCCAAATATTTCTCATAAGAACATACGTTTATCAAATTTTTTTCTATTACCTACAGAATATTTCTTCAGAAATTTTCTGTTCTTCTTTTATCACCGTTCCTTCCCCTATTTTATGATATGCACAAGACGACGTAATTTAATTCAAAAAATTTCCCATTTTTCGATTTATTGCTTGCACTTCGACACAAAAAAAAAAGGGTTCCGGATTCAAATTCGCCCGACTTTTGAAATCGACGATAAATATCGCTTTCTGATCTCCTAAAGTACACGTTCTTGTTTTATGGTATAATAAATACAACTAAACTTAAGATTATTTCTCTTTCTTTCCTGGTATTTCCTTAGAGTTTTGTAAGGAAAAAAATGTATTGATATAAAAAAGAATGTGAAAAATTGTCGTTGCCTACAATTCCTTTTCATTTTGTGGTTAATAAAGGTTTTAGAAAGGTCTATGTGATTCTGCAATGATTACAGCAAAAAGAAATGAGAAAGAATTTTTATTGGTTTGTATTTCCTTCCCATGCTATTGTAGAGTAAAAAATAAAACTTTTTTTTTAAAAAAAAGGATGCGTTTGAATACTAGATTGCAGTTATATACTTTTTAGCGTAAAAATTCGGTTTGCTTTTATGAACGAAAAAATACTTAATTTCAGGCGCATTTTTCTTTGATGTTTTATTTCAGAAATATGAAAATTTATTGCAGTAATAAATATTGACAAAATAATGTCTATAAAAAAGATTGTTCTATATATATGCAATAAATAAAAAAGTATTGTATGTAGAGGCATGGCTATACATAAAATACCACGGTATTAGTATAAAATATATTATGAAAAGTAAAATAGATGTAGGGCAAAAAAAGAGAATTGAGTTTACGTCTATTTTTGAAGTTACGCTATTTGCAATTTCCTATTCATTAAACTGGGGAGTTTTTTGGTAATTTGCATTGCATAAATTTACAATTGCTCCTATACAAAAATGTGATGGCATTAGGTAAATTAGATGCAGATAAGAAGAGCAGTGAATTAAAGGTAGAGATATATAATTGAATTGGAATTGAAAGAAAAATGATGGGAAATGGAGTATAACGGCAAGCTGATAGTAAATTGGATCGAAGTATCGTTATTAATCTTTTGGGTTGAAGTGACTCTTAGTCTAATTATTAAGATAAGAATCTATCGTTAGTGAGAAGTGTTTGTTTACTGTAAATAATCGTTTTTGAGTGATTTGGTAAGTTTAGTCTTTATTATTCTATCATAAATATTGAAGAGTTAAGTAGGATTTGGGTGAGAGCTCTTATTTATTCTTTGTGATGAAGAAAGTATTTTGTCTTGATTTTATATATTTTCAACTGAATTCTCTTGAAATTATTGATTATTTGATTGATTGATTTTAATTAGATTGAAAGACATCTATAGAATTAAATAATGATGGAAGGACGAAACATATTCAAATAGTTTTACTTATTAAAAAAAACTGACGATTATTTTGTAAAGAATGGTATGTTAAGAGTATTTGTCTATTGATTTATAGATTTTAAACATTTTAAAAGAAAAATCGTAAAATACTGGATGACAATTTGTTTACTAACTCAACACACATAGAGTAATTTTATCACAAGAAATACTACAACTATTTTAATACAAAAATATCGGTATTAATAGCATGTAAAAACTATCTATACATTCAACGATGGACAGTTATTTGGAGTCTTCTAAGACTTGCTTTCCATCTTTAGGTCTATACTTGCCGGTAACGAATTGTAATGTAATGAGAGAAATAACTACTTGAAAATGAAATAAAATAGCACCGGGAAAAACGAGTTTTTTTTAACATAGGTTTTCTTTCGAACTTCACACTTTGCGTAACATAATTTTTTTACACCTTAAATTTTAAGCGCAAAACGGAACAATGAGTCGAATTGAATTTACTCAATAATTAGTTTTAATAATTTATTTTATTATTTGACGATTTATTAAATTAAGCATTATGTTAATCAATTAAGATAAATGTAATTAAAATGAAAGGAAACGATACATTATTAAATTGAATATTATATCAGCTACATGTAATTAAAATTAAATCAAACAATAAATTATTAAACAACGAATTTGGCGACTTGGCGGGAAATTTAATTCCTTAAATAATTAGTTTTAACCAATTCAGTTTTATTAATTATAATTAAATTATCATATTGTTATGTAAAACAATCAATTGAGCGCTTTAAAATGTGAGAAAAAAGCATTTAAGGTCTTAACCCAGATAAAGTTACAATGTGAGTTAAAGAAAACCCATTAATAATAAGGTTATGAATGAGCTCGAACCTTTGTAAGGCGCTAGCTCATCTGTTGCATATATATATATATATATATATATATATATATATATATATATATATAGGCATCATTAAAGTTTAATTATTGCTAAGAAATAACCGAGATTACTTGAAAAAATATATTCTACATGTTAATATGTCCTTCTGTACATAATGTTGCTAATTACTGCTATCAATGTGGATAAGTTTAGTTTCAGAGAACCGTAGATTGAAGTCACCAATAATATCGTAAAGTTTTAATAACTATGTAGGGATATCATTAAGTTTCAATTATTAACACAGAATATCATAAAGTCTTAATTGTTATTAAAATATAATTGAAATAGAAACATAATTTGTACATATTTTTCTTTAAGTGGCATTTTCTCTATCTCAGTAATATTAAAGATCACCAAGTTAATTTTTTTAAGAAAAATTAATTATTCGTAATTTTTGAGTGTATTAATTTTACCCTTATTATTTTAAAGAGAGCATTGTTTCAAAATTTCGATTAGTCACTCTTTAATTTATTTCTATTTGAATCCATCTCAAACTGCAAGGCATATCAAACTTAAAAAATTATACCTTTCTCGAGAAATTATAATATTATAAACAAAAGAAATTGTAAGAAATCACTACGCCTTTCATTGGCTTCTTAAGAATGTATAAAGTATTAAATTTATTTATCAATGAAAATCAATAATTACTCCACGGTCTAATATCTTTTTTTATTTTCGAATTCTTAAAATGCACACAGAAAAAGAAAAGAACGCATTTTACTTCTGGCAGAATTCGTTATACCATTAAACAAAAACGTGTCCTTGTGGACATCCAAAAGCTTTATGTATCGATTATTTCCCAAGCGTCTGCAAAATCTAAATCTGGATCCCGTTTTGTGTTGAAGAGCAAGTAATAAATTGAAAAGGAGAAAACTTTTGAAATTAAATTTCCTTCTTTTTGCATGATATAAAACGGTAGAAAGAGCGGCAATAAAACGGAATAAAAATCACCGATGATTCTCTGTAAAAGTTCGATGCAAGTAATGCGGAAAAGCTTGAAAACTATACATGCATCGAGCTAAGTATCTTTCAAAAGTATTCACATATTTCAATTTTTAAGTTAATCTAATTATTATGACTTATAGCTATTTTTCTAATTCCATCCGCTGATCGAGATCGTTTCATTGCAGTTGAATATCAACCCATAGTAAAAGTAAGATGAAAAGACTGTTTCCAAGCAAAGATCAAGTGTGCTGCGATTGTTCAGTTTTCAAATGCATCGAAAGAAAAACAACGCTACAGAAAAGTGCAATTACGTTAGCAGCAAAGGAATTTAAGTGCAACAAAATGACCATATCAAGAATATGGAAACACTGTTGTCAAAGTGAATCTTATGCTAATGTTGATCCTTTGAACATAACTGTGGACGTAAATTTAATTATTAAGGAGAACTTCAAACACGTAGACCATAAAATCAGCTGCTCATGCCATTGAAATTCTCAAATCTACGTAATTCCTAATCTTTTAAAAGTAAAATCCATAAAACTAATTTCAAGCACTATCAGAGAATTCGTTTCAGAAAAGATTAAGAAAAGTAGAATTTTGTATGTCAAAAGTACTTCCAGACCTACAAGTGTAAAATGCAAAAACGAAATTATTAAAAAATCTAGAAACTATCTGAACACTTAAAATAATTATTAGGAGTAATATTTTAATTTATTTTAAATTTAATCTAGTTTTTAGATAATAAATGTTGCGTTCTACATTTACTACCTTTTGCTTCTATTATTATGTGAGACATTAAATTCCTCAACTGCTGTTATTTTCTGGGATAGAGGTCGTGAAGATTTTAATATGCGTTGTAAGTTTAATGAAATATGTTAAAGAGAAACAAGATTGATTATATATCTTTGAAATGACTGTGCAAAACATATATTTGAAATTTCATTATTAGTTTAGTAGATTCCGTTCAATATTGCGATGAATTTTTTAGAAATTGTAGTTTCTAAAATAATACGTAATGCTCATTCCCTGGGAGCGGCCGCGGTAGCCTAATGGTCATGGTTTCGGATTCGTGGTCGGTGGTTTTCGTTCAGTCGCGGGTTCGATTCTAGGCCGCTAAAGACCCGCGTGTAGCCGGGGATGATGCACATTAAAACTATCGGGGCCCAAATCCATATATTTTCCCCACCCCTTAATATTTTTCATATGGGGGATTTTTTTTACCCATTGCCAGAGTAAAGGGATCATTACTTAAACTCTCTTTTCTTAAATGGAGACATTTCTGTAAGTCCATCTTTTCCTCAATAAGAGAAGCGCTGCAGTGAAACACCAATTCATGTTCGTAATATAGTTCTCCATCTTCATGATATGCGAATATTTCTGAAAATGAATGTTACTGATAGGCGAATGTTATTTAAAATTTAAGGTATAAAAAATTATGTTTTGCAAAGTGTGAAGTTTGAAAGAAAAACCCTATGTTTAAAAAACTAGTTTTCTACCGCTGTTATTTAAAAGTTTAGTTGTAAGGATAACATCCAAAAGTCCATTATAATTGAATGAGCGATTTTAGGAATTAAAACTGGAATGATTTATTTTACATATAAAATACAAATGTCCATTAGAATGGACACTGGGCCTCAGGATGTTAAGAATTCTATTTTCAGAGAGTAATTTTTGCAGCTTTTTTCTGTTGAGTGAAATCTCACATGCAATATAAGATATATAAAGCTCTTTAAATTCTTAGGTGAATTGTGTGAAACATTTTATCGTTTCAAAATTAAATGAGTCTCCATTAATAGTTTTAAAGTACCAACTTAGTTCCGTATGATAAAGGATCATCGAAATATTTTTCTGCTATTGTACTCTTATTCCATATGTGTTGATATATCTATATGTCAATTTAAAGTGAATTTATTGAAATATAGATCATTTGCTTTGGAAGAGCCTTCAAAAGATTATATTTATGAAAAGATTGATATTTTAGGATGAAAAATGAATATTAAATCATTTCACGTTAGTGTTTCAAAATACTCGACTTCTGTACACAATAATAAATTCTTCCATAAAGTTCTTTCAAGGAAATATGAATATGTGCGTAGAAAAATGGATGAAATATAACATTTGTACTTAATACTTACACTTCGTATGTTCTGGAACCCGTATTTCTAATTTATACCTAGAAATCATAGATAATTATCAATATTTTGTGGCTAGGCAAAATAGCGTAATGAGAAGAATCAGGGGGCAACGCCCTACCACTTAATTTCAAATATAGATGAAGTTTTGCGGGATAAGATTCATAATTAAGTGGATAAAATAGTTTCTATCTAGAATAGAATTAGGAATTTCTGCCGCCAAAATTATTGGTGTTATTTTCGCCAGAATTGCGCCACATTTCATGGTCGACGGAAAATTTTGCCGAAACTTTTCTTTTTACCAAAAAGTTCTTAATAATTATTTTGGTTTTTTGGACTCATAAAAATCCTCAAATGATACATCCAAAAATATCCCTGATCACAGGAATTCATAGCTATTTAATTACTTCATTGTTTCATCGAATCTTTCAAGACTAACATGTTTGAAATAACTATTGATAACAAATTTTTTTGTTCCTTGGATTTCCTCCATATACAGAAAAAAAAATCATCTTATAATCCCCATGGCTCACGCAAGTGTAAAATGTACGAGGATGGTACAAAAAGTACCCATAATGAGAATTGAGTAACTCACTGTAGCAATATATGGATTTGGGCCCCGATAGATTTAATGTGCATCATCCCCGGCTACACGGCTGGTCTTTAGCGGCCAAGAATCGAACCCGCGCCTGAACGAAAACCACCGTCCACGAATACGAAACCATGACCACTAGGCTACCGCGGCCACACCCAGGGAATGAGCGTTACGTATTATTTTAGAAACTACAATCTCTAAATAATTAATCACATTGTTGAACGGAATCTACTAACCTAATAATGAAATTTCAAACATATGTTTTACATAGTCCTTTCAAAGATTTATAATCAATCTTGTTTCTCTTTAACATATTTCATTAAACTTACAACGCATATTAAAATCTTCACGACCTCTATCCCAGAAAATAACAGCAGTTGAGGAATTTAATGTCTCACATAATAATAGAAGCAAAAGGTAGTAAATGTAGAACGCAACATTTATTATCTAAAAACTGGATTCAATTTACAATAAATTAAAATATTACTCCTAATCATTATTTTAAGTGTTCAGATAGTTTCTGGATTTTTTAATAATTTCGTTTTTGCATTTTACATTTTTAGGTCTGGAAGTACCTTTGACATACAAAATTCTACTTTTCTAAATCTTTCGTATTCTTTTCTGAAACGAATGCTCTGATAGTGCTTGAAATTAGTTTTATGGATTTTACTTTTAAAAGATTAGGAATTATGTAGATTTGAGAATTTCAATGGCATTAGCATCTGATCCTATGGTCTACGTGTTATAAGTTCTCCTTAATAATTGAATTTACGTCCACAGTTATGTTTAAAGGATCAACATTAGCATAAGATTCACTTTGACAATAAGTTTCGGAAGCGCGTTTCCATATTCTTGATATGGTCATTTTGTTGCCCTTAAATTCTTTTGCAGCTAACGTAATTGCACTTTTCTGTAGCGTTGTTTTTCTTTCGATGCATTTGAAAACTGAACAATCGCAACACACTCGATCTTTGCTTGGAAACAGTATTTTCATCTTACTTTTACGATGGGTTGATATTCAACTGCAATGAAGTGATTTCGATCAGCGGATGAAATTAGAAAAATAGCTATAAGTCATGATAATTAGAGTAACTTAAAAATTGAAATATTTGTCAAAATATTTTGGGATTTTGTGATGTAATTTTCAATGAAGTCTTTTCGTATTTGAGTTACACCATAACTCATAGCTACACCAGTGTTCAAAATTAAGAGTATTTGCATATTTTATCGAATTTCATGAAAGAAATTAACGAATTGTAAATATATTGCTTCGAAACAAAGATGCAAATCTTTTACGTAGAATAGGCAAGCGTATACGTGTGTGGTGGCGGAACTAGTCTAAAAACAGGTTTTATAAGCGTGCGTGCTAAAATCCGTATTTCGTTCCCTACCGCATTTTTCCGAATTTCTTGGTGACATTTCTGCAGCAACCGCTTAAATTAAAATTCAAACAGTAAACCTGAGTAACCACAAACGCTTAAATGATGGAATGAAGTGGTGAATCGTGGGTAGGCTAGAAGCTGGTCAGTCTCAAATCTAGATTTGCAGAGAATTCGGTTTAATGCACAGCATTGTGCCCAACTAATGGAAACAGTTTCTGGATAACGGATCCGTCGAGAGAAAGTCTGGGCAAGGTCAGGTCTTCCAAGAGCCAGGACAGCCAGAGAAGATCGCCATTTGTCCATTATAGTGAAGAGTAACAGGATTTCTACAGCTTCTCGGGTCTCTCGTGAGTTGTATGGGACCACAAGTGCCTAAGTTTAAAGAGTGATTACTTTCAGAGGATTTCATGAGAGATGACTGTTTGCCTGAAATCCTGTTGTTTGCGTCCCGCTCAGTTCTGAGAACAGAAGAGTTCGCTTAAAATGATGCAGAAAGCATAGAGATTGGAGTATAGATCAATGGCGAACGTTGTCTTCACTGATGAGTCCCGGTTCAGCCTAACTAGTGATTATCGCCGTACTTTCAAGTGGAGAGAACCAGAGACCCACTACCTGACCTCCAAAGTCTGAGAAATCGACCATTACGGCAGCGACAGCTTGACGGTCTGGGCAGGTATCAAGTTAGATCGCCGCACACACCTCCATGTCTTTAAAAGAGGCACTGTGACTGCTGAGAGGAAAAGGAATGAGGTCTTGGATCCCTGTGTGTGCCTTTTCAGAGGCGCAGCTAGTCTTGATTTCATTTTAGTGGATGACAACACGAGGTCACATAGCCTCAACTGGTCAACGAATTTCTGGAAAGTGAGGATTTTCGCAGGATGTATTGGCCAACCAGATCTCCTTCAGAGCATGCCTGGGACGCTCTGGGGAGGGAAATTGCAATTCGCAAACCCCTTCCGAGAACCATACAAGACCTGAAAACAGCGTTGCTGAACGAGTGGGATCAATTGCCACAGGAACTCTAAAACTCCCTTATTTCCAACTTAAAATCACGTTGCGAGGCCTATATAAGGGGGCATCATAAGCCCTATTAACCCATTTTTTTGTTCTATTCAGCAACGGCTGTTTCATACATTGCAACTCCGATGAGTGCTAATCACGATCCTGCGGTTATATTATAACTGTTGAATAGTTATTTTTGTTTTATATCAACCCTATGTACAAACCAAATTTCATTAAAATCTTTTCAGTAGTTCTAGAGATAATCGACCAAATCGGAAAATTCTCTAAATTTTGTGCATCAGTGTACATTTTTCAATAATTCCCTTTCAAATATTCACTTGCTATTATTATCATGGGACAAAGGATGTGTTAAGTTTATCAACAAAATCATTCCCTTATCAACAAAACACTCATTTTGATCCCGTCACAAAATGCTTACAAAAATTTCATTTATTTCACAGTATGAATACTTTTTACATGCCTAAAAATCAATAACTTTTACTTTTCAAAAATAATTCAATATTTATTAATTTTTTTACTCCATATTCATATTTAAGAAAAAGTATTATTTCATGTTACTTTTTGAATAAATTTTATTCACAAGTTAACTTACTAAAACAATAACTTCTTTCACAACACATATATTGCTCTAGTACGAATACTTTCTATATACAGTCACTATATATAAACAACGACAATCCGAATTTTATAATTCTAAGTTTGCATTCTATCTCTTTATTACTTAGTTATTGGATATTGAAGAACCCGAGGGAAGTAGAAAACGTTATGCCGAGACAAATTTGCAATCTCTTTAACACTAAAATCTGTGCTTTACTATCCAAATCATTTTAGCTCATCAATACTTCAAGAGAATCCTCAATAACTTACCTTGTTTAAGTAAACTCCGGAATAATAAACCTGATATGCCTGTGTGATATTTCTTCTTCTCGAGGGGCTTGTTGTTTCTTAAAATACACGGGTGACATTCTCCCTGGATAGCCTAGCAATATTTTTCTTTATTTTATCTTTTGAAATCATGACTCGAACACCACTCGACTCGTCGAGCTCCCCTCGACGATCACCGGCCATGAAGTCATGACCTGCTGGGCCACCATGCTCCAAATTGACTTATCCGATTTCGCTGTGATCTTTCCTTATTTTCGACCTTTATCCTTGACATTTTTCCTCACCCTTATACTAAACATCTTAGATTACATATTTTTATTTAGATCATTCAAAGGTATACGTTTTTTGATAAATTAACGAGATTTTGATGCGCCTAAGACAAAAGTGACCTATGCTCCAGTGAAACCAACTAACCAACCCCAATCCATTCTATATTACAACAATCTCTTAAGCAATGTTTGAATAGTACTAAAATAATTAGAATGACAATAACTGAGTTAAAGTATAATTAATAGTAGTGTACCAGAGAAATTTCGCTCTCCAACTATAGCCCGTTACTTTACAATTGGCGCTTCAGGGTCACAGATTTTTATCCCCCACTGCCATCTGTAACTATGGCAACAACAGTTGAGAAAGGACATCACTTCCCCCCACACACTTAGTTTTATTTTCGCAAGCAGACTTTTAATGAAAACGAAATTTTGAATTTCACGATCATCGTTTTTTTTTAACCTGCATCATTAAAATATTTGTTTAAAATCTGTAAAATATTTTATAAATATTGTTAACATGCAATGAAAAACATTTAATTTTCTTACACTTTTATATAATGGATCTAAACAACTCATTAGAATTTTTTAAAATTAAATAAATTTGAAAACGCATAGGTACTACATTAATATTTTATAAGGATATGTTTTAATAACTTACATACTATCATTAAAAAAATTATCATTTGGAAAGAAAAAAAAAAAGAAACACGTTATTTATAGATACTTAAAATAGACTTTACATTTGACATAAAAGAATTCGGACCTCTATGGAAGTGTTGAAAATAAATGCAGTGGCGGGAATACATTAGATGGTAAAATGGTAAACGATGGAGATGAGTGACATTGACACGTCTATTCTAAAGTAACAGACTATAGAGCTAGTGTCTTTTTTCAAGTTCTTAATCTCCCACGTTATTTGGGTCACGGCCAACTGACGAGGCTGACACTTGAGCTGGAACCTTTAAATATATTGAGTTAGAATGACTGCTTATAAAAACTACTCGAGGGCTATTGGCGACGCACCTCGTAATGTTGAACCCGATCAAGTGACGAGGATGACATCTGAGTTGGCTCCTCCTCGATATTTTCACACCATGACACGGAAGGATTTGTTACCTCAACAGATTTTAAGTACATCGGCCTCACTACACAAGGGGTAAAATGAGGCATCAGGACTCGAACTTATGATTGCGTGCTCTCAACCATGACCTCTCAGCTATTCCGGCCATAATACTGAGTTAGATTAATCCATCTAAAGATGACTAATTTGGAATCTTTTGTAGCACATAAATATTACTTGCTGTGTGTTCTCAAGAACGAAAACTCTATGAGCCATCCAAGTATTCTTGGTATACCATCGTTTCCAGATGAGAATTAATTTCCTACTTTCAAGATTCAATCAACCATTACCCCAACTTGACGCAAAAATATCTCTCCTTCAACTGAAGTTGCTTCTGCCCGATCTCTAAAGTCGTAAAGAAACAGTAGAGTTGGTCGTTATACTCCCATGGGAAAACTTCCATCTACTTTTAGACCTACTTTTGGGAATTTATGAGTGGACAAATTATTTCAACGATGGTACCCGTGGAGAGACGTTTCTGTCAGGAAAATGGAGATTTTATCTTTATGTGGATCGCTTTCCCCAAAATATAGAGCATTCTTGGTTCATTCTTTTGGTGAAGCGTTTGCTCTTTCGTGTGTGCCTTGTTAACTTTGAACAAATATATATTTCACCAAAAGATGGAACACATTTTTACGATATTCTGTCTGAAGTTCTCAATATTTTCTTTTGTCCTTCGGGAGTTATAAGTCAGATCGCGTGGAATAAAGCTGGTTATTTTCTTCTTCTTTTCTATAAGTATTTAAAGGGAAATTTTAAATAAGGTAAATATAAATTAAATCAAGTTAAAAAATTTATTTAACGTTCATTTTGACTAAAAAGTGTTATACTATTACGCATTCTTACAGTGGCAGGAAAAAAAGAAATTAATTAATATTTTTTTATCTTTACTAATATACATTTGCAGTTACGTGTATCAACATTTTTTTTGTTAAAAATTACTACACATACATCAGATAAAATAAATTTTTATCACAAAATTTTCCATTTGATGTATTTTTAAGAAGTTTAATAGATGATTTATTTGCTTCCTTTAAAATAATTCTATTCTATTCTCATACTGTTACGCATTTCCTTCATTACTTACATTACTTAACTTTACAGCCATTTTAAAGTCTAATTAAATAGTCGACAAGCTCAAAACTCGAACTGAAGGTTATGTAAAAGCAGGACAAAACAGTTTATTAGCTCCAAATATATGGATATCTAAAATCTCTCTCTTTCTCGAATCCCTCTTAACTTTGTTGAGCCTAGTTTATATTCTAATAAGGTCTTAGCTTACCAAATCACTCGTTCTAATTCCCACACTTCTTGTTTATCACTCATATTATTCAACTCGTATTATTCTGTAACAAGGAGTCATTTCAATACAAGCGATTGAATACGATGATTCATTCCATTCTACAATTATTTATCAAAGTGTCTTTACCCTAAATCTCCCTTCTCTTTCCTTTTAATTCTATTTCATTTATATATCATTATCTCTTATTCAATTTTTACGACACTTCTTATCTTCATCTAATTTACTTAATCATTTTTCATTTTGTTCGGAAAGGAATTAATAAGGAAAAATAATTTTATGGAATAAGCATTTCTAAAATGTTACTGAAACAGCGAATAGCCCGAAGTCACAATATAGTTGCACCTCAGTTAATGACGTTAATCCATTGCAAAATACTCGTCGTTAACCGAAACCTTTAATAACTAAGACGTGATTTCACAAAAGTATTGATTGTTAATTGATTCCTTGTTTCCTGCTCTTTGATCAAATAATAGTTACACGTTGCTTAACTTACTGATATATGGATCATTTAAATCACTTGACAACCGCTAGATGGCACTAAATTAAAATGGAGTAATTGACGCGGTGACGTAAGCCAAAGTCTACGATGTTACTCAATAAACTGTTTGTTCACAACTGCTCATCGTTAAGAAAGTAACAATGTATGTCGATTCTTATTCTTCCAGCAAGTCTGCCAGCAGTTCCTGTAGTTTGTGAAAATATATTGAAAAAGAAAATAGAGCATGGTTTTCTAGCTTCCCATTCAATGGTGTTCGTAAGGGGTGTCGGAACTTCAAATTTTTCAAAAAATTATGACTTGAGATTTTTTTCATTTTCAAAGTGTTTAGATTTTAACCTTTCCAAAATTACCTTATTTTAATATTTACCATAATTAGAAGCGTAAAAAATATAGCTTAAAGTTAATTAAAGAGCGAAAAATATAAGCAACGTGCTTTCTTTGGTTTCATATATTTAAATATACGACGATAATTGAAACATTTAACTCATACTGTAAATTAGAATGCATCGATCATACAATGAAGAGATTGGGAATATGTCTTCGATGCATGAAAGCAAAGATGAGGGACCAAAAGCTTTTAGATGAAAATCTTTGTCTAGAAAACACAGGTTGACAAAAACAAAAATTGACCGTCTGCAAAGATATTGACGAATAAATTTAATTATATGGAGAAATTTGTCAAGTGTAAACGATATGTTATAAATCATATAAGTAATATTTTTCACAAACTTTCAACAGATGAAAAGCCTCAACAAGTATTTTGCCCATCACATGCAGATACATGGTGTACATTTTTAAAAGGCGGAATTGCTTGGGGAAACTTACCATCATAAAAACAATTTACCTGCAGCTATTGTGGAGGCTATGAGACACATTCTAAGAGATTTATAAAATCCAGAACTATCGAAGAAACATTTGCGTGCCTGTAACCAAAACCAAAATGAGAGTGCAAATATTGCGGTATAGTCTCTCACTCTCACACGCACAAGTACCAATAGAAGTAATATCTTTAAATATATATGAAGCTATGTCTTTCATTAATGTATGCAATGTTTCAAAATTACAAATTTTGAGAAAACTGAACAATGCATCTGGTGATTATACGATATGGGCAATGAAAAACGTCAATAAACAGAAGTTATTAAAATTAAGTACTCCTGCTTACAAAAAACAAACAAAAAAAATTAAGAAAGAAAAAGACTTAAAAAGAAAAGAGATAATGAGTTGATTAAGAAAATGGGATAGTTTAGTATATGGGGTACAAGTTTTCTGATAACTAACTTAACTTGAAACGATCTAAAATTTTTACAATAAAACTGGTTCTTCTCAAAATGGGAATTTATCATTTACAATTTTCTAAGAAACTACAGATTACAAGTGTGTAATTTTATTAGGACATGTTCATAATAGTTGCTAATATTCTCTAAAATGAGTTTTTTGACCATTTATAAAATAATTTTTTACCATTATAAAATGTTTTTTTTACAAATTTATTTGCATGAAGAAAAAAAAAAGTCAAATTTCACTAAGCCTGATACAATATTTTGTACATAGAAAATATTCAAAATTAGACAAAAGCTCATTCCAATGTATCGAGGAAACGGTTACTAATATAAAACAATTTAAAACTTATATCCAGTAAAATAGATTTTGAGAAAAAGTACACATGGTAAATATCCGATTTAACATTATCGTTAGAGAAGATTCCGATTTCCTTTAATTATTTAATTTCGTTTTCATATTCTTTTTTTTTTAACTCTGTGAGAATAAGGATTGTATGTTTCCGCTTACAGTAGCTCTCTTTTCGAGTTCTTAGTTGCAGTTGGAATCTTTATCACATTTTTGCTAATTTGATAATAATTATATTGACCTCAAGACGAGTATTATTTTTTTATATATTTCCAGATTGGAGTCTAAGCTAATTATTTAAATAAAAAGGAACATATTATTTAGCCCATCTTACGTGAATGTCTGGGTCAGGAGTTCTAGATTGCTTAAATGAATAAAATTAAAAATGCTACTTGTAAAGCTTAGAAAGCAGTAAGACGGGAGAAATTTTTTAAAATAATAGGGAGAAATATTTGGTATATACATTTTGTCTTAAATAATTAATTTAAGAAGGGAATTTTTACATTAATGATAAGTTTAGTTGAATTAATGTCGTACAGGAACTTCCCAATATTCTATTGGCATCACAACATATCACTTTCAATACAAGAGTTACTCCTACAGTAGTGAAGTCTCGAGTTTTGAGACCTGTGAATCCTAAATTTCTATCTAAGTCTCACGTGTTACACGTCTCCCCCATCAACTAATATTTTGGGCTACTTTATGACGTTATTTGATTTGTGAACCTCGCCTTCTGAAGAAATGCAATTGATGTAAATCAACATTGCTATATACATATACAAGTGTAAGGAATAGTAAATGATTGAGATTGAGAGATTAGACATATTTAAATACGGAGAGGAGTTGTAGAAGATTAGCGAGAATATAATGCTCGCAATATAGGTGCCAGAAAGTTGAGTGAACGTCGGATAACTGAGAGTTTGTCGCGGATCTAAACCATTGCGTACGATTTCTGATTCGGATTCAATTTTCCTGTTATTGAGATAGGTAGAATATTCAGTAATAATATTTGGTTTCAGACTCGAGTTAGTTACCGCTTTCTGTTCATAATAATAACTGCTTTATGATCATTCAATTGACTCTTTTTTGACTGAACCTTTATTGAATTTCGATGGCTCAGGTCCAAAATAGAAATGCGGGAGCGTGGCAGTTTTATGTCTTTATTGACTTCAAGATTAGGTATTAAATAATTAGTACCACATCCCTTTAAGTTCAAGTGAATCCAAAACTCCTCGTAAGAATTGCTGGGTCCCTTAAGAGAGTGGTGTACTTTCTCATGCGTTCATCTCTCATGATTTGCAAATGCAAGATGATGCAGTTATAATAGGACGTCAATTAAAAACATTTCTAGAATACACCTTGTGAAAATTTTGAGATACGTTTGAATGTAAGGAGATCACTTCACACAGAATTTTCCTTATCTCCGTATCTTTAAAAGCGATGAAGTGAAAGGAATATTTGTGAGAAATTGGCTGGTAGTAGAAACATCTATTTTTGCGAGCATTTATTGCATTGTTAACAAGTGGTAACATATTGTTTTGGGAAAATTTTGACAGCAAAAGTATATAGGCATAAAATAAAGGATGTATGGTGTTAGGTTATAACATTACAATGTATTATGATTATAATAATTATATTTAGTTGGCTTAAGGAATATTTACATTGCTAACATATATTTGATTTCAAATTTATATCGTCACCTTTTACTTTTACACCCAAATGGAATATGATTGTCTACTTTAATAATTTATTGTTTACTCTGATTTTAATATTTAATTTAATAATGCATTTTTATCACAGAATCGCACGTTTTTATTCGTTTTGTTGTTGACACTGGGAACTTTTTGTACTTCAGAAAGTTTTGCCTCAGAAAATAAAAATGCTTTTAGAACTTGAAAAACGTAAATTCTTTTCTTGCTAGTAGTGGCCTGGGACTTGGAAGTATGCTTACTTTTAGCTACATATTCCTTTTGAATAATTCTACTTTTTGGAGAACTAAACCAAACTATAAACGTTAGCACATATTACAATGAAATTAGCATAGCCAATTTCAGTTATTATTATTATTTTAATAAAGGTATTTTTACAATTTTGATAAGTTTAATTTGAAAAAAAAAATCGTATGTTGAGTAACGTGTGGAAGAATTCGAAGAACAGAAAAATAGTGTAAATTTTAACTCGTAAATATTTTTTATAAAACACAGTTTTGACAAAACCACTCATTAAACTAATAACGTAACATTTGTTCACAAAAAAGTTTGCGACTGTACGACTAGTCGATTTTTAAAAGTCTTCCTTAATTTTGGTAATTATTAAAATTACGGAGATAAAGAAAATACTGAGTAAAAATTAACCTAATAATGTCCATAGTTCATTTTCTATCCATACCAAATCTCTGAACAAATGAAACCAATACTTTTTGGGGGCAGAAAACATTTTTTGGAAAGTTTTAGATAAAATTTTAATTTTACCTTATTCCAGTTGAGTCAAATATGTTATATTCAATAATCTTTATAATGTATTACAAATAAATATTTAAAAAAAGAACACTTTTGCAATTTTCTGCATTTCTGACAAAGCAAATCGCTAAACTAGATTATGATATATATTCTCAAGCAAATGACACCCGGCACAATTTATCAATTAGCACCCGTACAATAGAAAATATTAAGACAATGATTAATAGAAAGCGAATTTCGCCTAAGCGAAAAAGGCTCCCTTTCTCAATAACTTCTGCTCAACAACAATGAAAGAAGCATGAAGCAAACCATTATACTTTCACACTCAACAATGACATTTTCTAAGAGCACTCTCTTGCTCACCGAAGAGTACATTTCGATTAGAATACTGAAAATTCGTTGAAATATACAACTCCGGAGAGCTCAGTTGAGCGTGAAAAGCAAATCCCGTCGAAAGTTTCGATGGCAATTCGAATCTCGAGTCGAGTTGAGTTGCTTACACCTAAAGAGAACATTTCCGAAAGACTTGAGTCGAGGGCCGTCTATTTGAACAGAAGAATCGGTACTTTGATGCCGCAAAGGATCATACAACGATAACTAGACGTATGTGGGATATTATGTTATAATTAGCACATTTCTATGTAGCTCTGTTTTAATATGATTTATTCGAGTTACAAATGTGGAATGGATATGGAATAAAAGTTAAAACATAAACACAAAAGGCATTTCAGATATTTTAAGGCATTTTACCATTTGTGAGATGTTAAGGCTATGGACGCTTTAACAAGGGAGTATAGTGATATTTCAAAAAAAAAAAAAAAATGCTAAACATTTGACACATCTGGATAATATTTATTCTCCATATTAACTAATTGTTATGCACATAATGTTATAAATCACAGTTATCTGTGTTGATTTGTCTGGTTTCAAGATACCTTAGATTGAAGAAATCCACAGTATGGAAAATTTAGAGTTCAATCTGCTGAGAACTACAAAGACGGCCATCCTATGTTAAGAAACACTGGGAGAAAATTAATAACTCTAAAGAGTGATTATGTACAAATGTCTCAAGAAAAATAAAAAATAAGTTTATCTCTCAATCACTTTTAATAATAATTAGAACTTTGCAATACTCCAGAATCATAATTAAAACTTTACGATATTGCTGGTTATTTCAATCCACGACTCCCTGAAGATAAACAAATCCAAATTAATACCTGTAATTTACAACATTATGTCCATAAGGATCAATTAACACGCATAATACATTTTTTCTAGTAATTTCGGTTGCTTCTTAGCAATAAAGACTATCACACCTTTTCAGGCATAAGAAATAGTCTAATCTTATATAATTTGATTTCAATAAAATTTAGCAAACACTTTGCTCATTCGACTTAAAAGCTCATTAACCTTTAATATGTCATAAAAATTACATTATTTATTTTACACGTTTTGTAGGAAATTCGTATTCAACATTAATTTCTTAAAATAATTGTTTGGTAGCGTAATACATACTATTCATTCGAATTCAATCATTTGCTATTTTAGAGAAACTGCGTGTGTGACGCCCCTACTTTGCTTCTATCACGGCTTTGAATCAACTTGAATAAATGATCACGCTAGAATGATTCAGAAAAAAAAATCAACCAAATTTTTATTTTATTCTGAAAATAATCTCGAAATCAATTATTATTTATCTGAAGCAGAACTCTTCACGCATCCTCAGCGAACGATTATAAGAACAATTTACATACCTGAATACTTTTAAGGAAATCTGAGTCAGAAATTAGTCCTAATTATTTCGAAGCAAACTTAATATCTTATAGCCCCCAGGCACTTTAAGCGACATGTTCTAAGGTGCTTTTCCTTCTCTATACATGAACACGTCCAATCTCTCCGTTCTCTTTTTCTCTGTCTTTACTATTAGTGATATATCCAACAGCTTCGTGGTCACGATAGCCTATTGGTCATGATCTCGAGCTCGGTTGACATTTTTTTCGTCGTGTCGTGCGTCCAAATCTTGTTGCTACAAAAGACCTACTGCATGGTGAAGCTGAGGCCCATTTAATCTGTCGAGGCTCCAAGTCCTCCTGTAAGCATGGTGTGGAAATTAGAAGAGGAAGGTATGCTAGTTCAAGTGTCATCTTCGTCATTTCATCGAGGTTCAAAATTACGAGTTCTGTCGCCAATAACAATCATGCTGCTTCTAGTGCTCTGTTGATAAAAAGGAATCATATCTAACATTTTTAGAGGGCGCTTTCGCATACTCCTAAGAATCAGCACCTCCAATTTCGTACATGGATCTAGGGGGCTTCGAATATTCCACCCTGATATGAGAAACATAATTAATTTTTCTTACTTTTATTTATCAAATTAACCGAGGTGCCATCTGGTCACTTAGGTATCACTTGACCAAGGTTCAAAAATACGAGGTCTGTCGCGTATAACCCTAGTGTTGCTTTTAAGAGCGACATAAATTAACAATCAATCAAATCATACGAAATAATACAAATTTAAAACTAAGTTCCTTTGAAATAAATCCCGATCGATATGAAATAATCACGAGAAAACCATATTTAGCACTCAGTCTTTACAGTAAAAGCTTGAAGACACATAGGAGATAATTAATCTATTCACCTGAGAACAAATTTTTAGGAAGCATAATTTCTAAATCAATTCAGACACACACACAATTTTTTTTAAAGTTCTATGCATAGTTTTGCAAAGAACAGATTTAGCCACTCAAGGTGCGCTTTTTAATAGTTATTAAATTATTCAATTATTTATAAGAATTAAAGGAAACGTTGAAATACCGAGGAATGGACAATAGTAAACTTTCCGATATTAAATTTAAAGCTAACAATAAATTATTAAATTGAATATATTTAAGCTAAATGAAATTAAAAGTAAAGCAAACGAAAAATTATTAAATTGAATATTATATCAGCTGCATGTAATTAAAATTAAAGCAAGGGATAGGAAATTGAAAAGTGATCTGGTACGCCAAAAGGGATCCAACTAAAACAATAGCCCCATGGGGAGGCTAAAAGCATTTTTGATCTTCAATTCTTTTTGAGACATACCTATATGATATATACCTATAACGATTTTTGCATAGTTATTAATATACAGGAATCATCAATTTCACTTAAATACGAGTAACATCATCTCTCAGTTACATATGTTCCAAGTCCTCGAGACGCAATAAATAATGAGAAAAGAAAATCTTAATAGATAGATTAATACTCTAAATTTTGATTTTGTTTGTTTGTTTGTTTTGGTTTGTTTTTGCTCTTAAAACATAGAGAACACTTTGCTGATTTCATAGATATAATATTTAGGAGAATTTGATGTGAAGAATGTTTGAAAATCGGATTTTAATCTGTAGAAACACTTGTTATACCTTTGTAGGAAAATTCCTGCATTTACGTTTTTCTGATAATATAATTTTTTTAGGATTTCCTTTCACTGTCCTCTAAAATCCAACTTTATCAATAGAGCTAATAAACTTCATATTTCGAAAAACGCTTATTTCCTGTACTGTGAACAAATTTTATTTATTATAAATATTCATAACTTTTAATGCATGTTTTTTGAGTAAAAATTTGGATTAATTTGAATCATAAAATAGGAAGTGTCTTAAGTTAAATTTTTTAAAAATCGTAATTAAGTTCAGTATATAGAATGCTGTGCTTGTGCTTTTGCTACCCACGGTGACTCTATCAGAAGGCTTAAAGGATTATTTCACCCCCTCAACAGAAAATAATGTATTTACTGCAATGTTTAAAAAAAATTAAAAACATGTAGCTGACTAGTTGCATTTTGTGAACCAGTGTTAGAAGCTGAATTTGAGGTTGAAACTGTTCCATATATATATTTATTGCAGAGGGACTTTGTATGTTCAAATGAAAAATGTATATTTTGATGAATAAAACGCTTATTTTAATTTAAAAACTATTGTTCTTTTTTTTTAATTAATTTCTTTAATCCATATGACACGACCAATACTTAAAGAACATTAAAACTAATTCATTTGAAAAGGAAGTCGGATATATTAATGAATTCATCATTTCAAATGTTTTATATACGTTTAAATAAAATTATGTTCCAGGGGGGAAATAAATTAAGGAGTTTTGAATACTCTACATTAGAAACAAAAAAGTCTGTCGATTTTTAATTGAAAACCTCTAAAGAATGTAAAGAAATAAAAATAGCTTGCATACAGGTATGATTAAGAGTTGTAACGAAAAAGGATAGAATGTAAAGAAAAAGGCTCATAAAATACACAAGGAAAATAGAATTTATATTTAGATATGGTAAAGAATTAATTTAATCTAATCAGAAAATTATTACATTTCCACAGTGCAATTTCCACAGTACAATTAAAATAAAACAATATAATCGTCACTTCGATTGCTCAATTTTGTGCGAATTTAATCAGAAATTTTTTCTACTGAGAATATCTTTTCACATCTCAATGAGAAAGTATGATATTATGATAATATTCAGTTCATTGATTAGTGAGCTGAAATTTACGAAACTTACATTCCTATATTCAGTATCTAAAAATACAGTTACAATTCTAATGAACATATAAAACATATAATTAAATTTCTAAAATATTGTATGCATGTAAATAAATTTTCAATTAGCTTGTAGTACAAGAATCTATACGAGAGTTTTTGACGCTGGATTTTGTATTTTCAACCAAAGGCAAGTGACGAGGACAATGCATGAGTTGCAACTTCATCCTCTGATCTTTACCACCTCAACACGTGAGGACTTGAATGTATGCCCCATTCCATTTTTGCCCGTTCCATTAGCAGAAATATCTATTATTTTCCATAAAAAGCCTTTAATAAGATTAGAATTCGAAAACAAAATATTCAGTGCAATCTTTTAAAGTTTAAATAAACTAACTTTTATTTATTTTTTTTTTTTCATTTTAAATTCACGTATTCTTGAAGTTACTAACGTTTTTGTTCTTTTAGATTGTCACATATTGCTTATTTGGTATCATAATTAAAAGATAAATTACTATTTTCTATAAAAAGCTTCAATAAGAAATGTCTATTTTTAGGACTCAAAGTAATCAGAATCATTTGAAAAACTCAATTCATTATTATATACACATTCATAGAATTTTAAAAGTATTCAATATTAACAATAAGAGCTCTATGGCAGTTTCTTTGAATTATTTTGCGTCTTGAAGAAAAATTAATATATTCAATTATATTTTTAAGAAATCGATTACTTTTTTATGCCAAAGATTCCTTCTTTTCTTATTTTTTCAAATTCAATCTCGAAGTCTGCTTTACCACAGCAGGTGATTTGCATTCATTTTTCTTTTAGAATAATTTCTCTCTTTTTTTTTCTGCGGCAAGTTACGCTTAACGTGCAAAAAAGGAGCAAAGTCTCGGAGCTATTTTTTTTTTCAAAGTATCTTGTCCTTTTCCTGGACAGATTTGAGCATAAGTTTTTTTTAATTAAAAAAAAGGTGACACCAGCCTTTTTTTGAGAAAGTTAGAATTAATTAAATTATATTTCTTATTTTTAATTTTCAGTAATTATTGTCAAACTCACCTGAGATTTCGGAAGAGACAGAAACAAAAATCATGCTTAGTCGAAAAAGTTGTATGTTTTCAATTATTTCTTTATTTTATATCTTATACAATAAAAAGCTCTTATTTTATATCTTATACAATAAAAAGCTCTTTTTTATATCTTATGCAATAAATATATGTAGAATATCTTTTATTTTGTCTTTTATTTTAGATGTATCCAAAAATTCTGTCAGTTTGGAATGCGAAAGAAAATAACACATTTGTTATTTTTTATTGTACAATATAATTTCCGTCTCTACTTATTTCTAGGATTGGTTTAAAAGTATTCCATATATGTGCTTCATTAGTGAGGTGATGAAAATTTCCTTAACAGAGTCGTGATTTGCATATCTCCGCTTGTTCTAAATAAAGCGAGTTCTTATTGGACGACATAACTGGGGTGAAAAATGGATTACATATGAAAACATCGTAAGGAAAAGAGCCTACTGCTAGCCCGGGCAACCTGTCTTTTCCTTCTCTAATCCGAGATTGTCCCTGACGAAATTACTTTGTGTATGGTGGGATGTCCAAGGACCAGAAAATTACAAGTTTTTAAAACTTAACGAAACGCGAAATTTGGAAAGATATTGTCAACAAATGGATGATTTAAAAAAAGTATTTGAAAAAAATAGGCCAATGAAGTTCAATAAGAAGCACATCATACATTATCATGATAGTGCCAGACAACTCACTGCATTGGTGACATTGTCAAAATATTGCAGAGCTAGGCTAGAAAGTTTTGCTTCATCCACCCTACTCCCCAGACCTAGTACTCTCCGATTATCATTTGTTTATATCTCTGCAAAACATTTTGAATGGAAAAAAAAGTCAAAAATGAAGCAGAGGTCAACCAATTACTACATTAGCTCTTCACCTCTAAAGACGAGATATTTTTCAAAAATGGCATTTAAAAATTTCCAGCAAGATGTCACTTTAACGACAGAAATTATATTGTACAATAATATTATTATTAAATGTATAAAAAAATGTATTACTTTTTTTCATTTCACAAATTGACAGAAATTTTCAATAGACCTAATAGGATATGAGATATCAGCTCATGTCTTTCAAGATTTTAATGTCTTTTGATAATTACCAGTTTTATTGATTTTAGTGCGATGTTAACAGGTCCAACCAATCATTGTCTTGTGAGGGAATCAATAATCTCATTTTATCTTGGACTTTATGCATTCATATTCAAAAAATAGGAGAAAGATCGAAACTTAGTTTCTCTAAAACCAAGTTTGTAAAAGTTTTAGAGATCTCCAGATAAATTGGGCATCATAATAGTCTTTTGGTGTGGCGTATAGAATGATAGACCTGATTATTTTGCTGTTTTATTAAAGTCGTTCTGAAAAGAAACATGAATGCTAAATAAAATGATAAATGTAGTATCTTAGTTGGCGATCTCAACCAAAGAATGATAAATGTAGTAGCTCAGTTGGTGATCTCAACCAAAGATTGATAAATGTAGTTGCTCGATTGTTGATCTCAAACTTCGATTTGGGCTGATATTTTAAAGATCCGTCACCAATAGCTTTTCCCGCGTGTCCTGAATTTTCACGAATATAAAATTTTCTGGAAGTGTTTGAATTTCAAGTTAGTTTGGCCAATAATTGGAAGATTTCTAACTCAAGATTTGCTTGCATCAAAAATGTTTATCGGAATAAGAACTTCGTTATTCAATGAAATCATTTTTCTGATAGTGATCTGATGAAGAAGTTTTTCAATTTAAATTTCTTACTTAGTCCGTCGATTTTGTCTTAAAATTGTGTTTCATCAGTGTGATATGAGGATTGATTGAAGAGTAATGCCTTAATTTTCATAAGATTTTTATTTGTATTTCTATTTTTACAATACTCATTGTATCTGAAAGATATATTCATTTGTCCTCTATATAATGTATTTATTTTCTTTGTACAAAGATATCGCTGGTGTGCTGAGAACTGAAGAAGATGGTGATCCACATGGAGATGAAGTTGAAGCAGAGAAGTCTTCAATTTCAATACTAATAATATCTTAATGGCGCAATAGTCAGATGTGGCTATGCTGCGCAAAACATGACGAAGATATGATCTAGATGGGGAAAAAATTTAAAAAACAAATGAATGAGTGATAGTATCTTAATGGGGCAATAACCAAATGGGGCCATGCAGCGCCAAAAAAAGTAACGCTGTGATCTAGATGAGTGAAAAAATTGAAAAAAAAAATACAAATTGGTTGATAAGAAATAGGGATGAAAATAGAGAATGATCACAAGGGTATTCCTGGGGGCGCGTCACCAGTATTTTTTGAAGACAGTAAACCTCACGAGAAAGAAAAATATCACTGGTGTGCCTTGGGATTATGATGCTCATTTCTATCTAAAGAAGGTAAGTCCTTAAAGTTCCCCAAACTGGAGGACCAGTTACATGATATAATCCCCATGCGCAGGGTGCCCCGCTGTACCTCCAGACACTGGATACCCCTTTTTAGTCGACTCGGCATGCATGGGGACATTGAGACTATTCTTTCAACCACAATGGTAGGTTGAAGCAGAGAGTCATCATTGCTCTTTGCAACTTTTACTTCTTTCCGAAGATGAAATAGTACCTTGTGTGAATACTTTAGTTTCGATGCTGAGATGAAAAGTTCCATTCAAGCTTAGAGTCTACAGTAGCCTCTGGAATTACCCTCCGACGGTTTTGCCCGTCTAATCATCCGTTGGTGCATATGTGTAAGAAGGGATGAAAGTTATATCAGTAACTGAATAATGCATTACATGAAAAACATTTGCGTCTTAGTTACATCATTAATTTTGGGAATTGTTTACCAATTAAAATAACTATGGGCATGGAGGCATTACTTTTCAATCAAATCTAAAATGTTACTAACGAGTGTTAAATATTTTGCGCTATAAAATTTCACCTCTCACTCACTCGATAGTACAAAGAATATCAGCGGAAAGTACTTGTATGTAACAACATTGGTTTTCTTTGATTAATACGAAAATTGATTGATTTCAACCCAAACATACACATACACCCACGTCCCTAATAATGCGGACGCTCATTTATACAAAATAAAAAAAATCACACTAGACGATAGAATCATGTAAAGCATAGACATGAAGGAGCTACGTCATTAGACGAATTTCCCAAAAAAGGGGAAATCGTTATATCACTCACATCTATAGATCCTCTCAGGTAGTTACGATAGGCTTCATGGTCACGGAATTGCGGCTGTTGTGGAGTCGTGGATTCGAGCTATAGTGCCATTAAGGACCAAACGTGTAATGGGGCTGATGCAAATTATGTATGGTTGGGGTCTTCAGTCCTCCCTTGGGTGTGAGATGGAAGTTTCGAGACGAAGGTACCAGCTCAGTTGTCGTTTTCGTCACTTCACAGAGGCTCAAAATTACGAGGTTCGTCGTAATAGTGCGTCTAAGTGCAACGTTGGTAAACAATTACGTAATTCCACGATTCAGTGATGTCTACAGAGCAAGTCTAAAGAAAACCTCCCCATTAAAGTGGTTAAGACTTGCTCAAACTGGTTATTCTTAACATCAGTTCCAAGGCTTCGAAAAATTTAAAGTTTGGAAAATATACATCTTTATCCAACAAATCATATCCGATGTAAATATAAAAACAACATGAGCAAAATAGAAATAAAGTTTACAGGATCAAATATATTCCTTCTTTTAGATTTCATGCACTTTCTTTCTATCAATCTATTTACGGTACTCTATTCCCTCGGAGCAATAACTTCTGAAATTTTGGAACCCTTTTACTGGCTCGCGACCTCAAACAAAAAAAATTGTCTTTCGTTTTGAAGTCACTTCGACTCAAAACACTCGGATCGTAAAAAAACAGTTGAGCCTCTCGTTATGTTCCCAGGAGAAACCTTCCACCTACTTTCTGCCCTACTTTCTAGAATTTATGGGCAAATGGATTAATCCAACAATGATTCCTATGGTGAGATTTTTCTTTCAAGTAAATAGAGATTTTATCTTTACCCACACAGTATACCATAGGATTACGCGTTCCTTACAATAAAGTAGCTATTTTTTGTTGTTGTGTTCATGTCATATATTATGTATTCCTTACTGATTTTTTTAAAGAGTACACATTTTATCATTGACTGTGTTATATCTTTAAAATACTTCATTTTTCAGTGTGGTATTAGCTTACTGTGGAATAAAGTTTCAGATAATATAATTCATAATTTAAACCTTAACACTAAAATTTATATATATATATATATATATATATATATATATATATATATATATATATATATATATATAAAAATATATATATATATATATATATATATATATATATATATATGAATTTCTAGACTTTATTTAACAAGTTTCGGATTGTCTGATTTCGTTCAAATGTGCACCATTGTGTTCTATAATTGGTTGCCATTTTAAAGATAGCTTCATAATTTCTTTCTCATGAAAGTCTTGGTTCCTATAGGTGAAAAATTCTAGTAACTGATTTTTACAATTTTCTCTTGATACCGATTTCTTACTTCTAATGAAGTTTTGTAATGTATGAAAAACTTGGTAATCGCTTGGTGCCAGGTTCGGACTATATGGTGGATGCATTAAATCTTCCCAATGAAGCTCCCGGAGCTTCTGGCGAGTCACTATAGTCGTGTGTGGCCCGGTGTTGTCCTGATAGAATACAACACCTCACTTTTTGGACAATTCTGACCGCTAGCTTCAAATGGTCCAGTTGTTAACAGTAGAGATTTAGTGTTTTATCATATGGAATCAACTCATAATAAATTATTCTTTTCCAGTCCCACCAAACGTGCAGGAGAACCTTCATGGGCGTTAGTCCTGAATTGGATATCTTTTGATCTGCTTCTCAGCGTTTTGACCACGATTGTTTTCGCACAGTGTTGTCGTAAGTGATCCATTTTCCCTCCCCAGTCACCATGCATTTAAGAAATGGGTTGACTTAATTCCGTTTGCCAAGGCTGCACAAATGGAAATTCGATCCTACGTGATTTTTTTGTGTTAATTGGTGTGGCACCCACACAACGAGCTTCTTTTTGAATCAAGCTTTGTGCAAATGGCTTAAAAGTATTTTATGGTTGATCTTTTAAGGTGGATTTCTGTGATGTTATCGACATTTTCGACGACGGGTCTACCTGTACCAGGTGCATCTTTAACATCAAAAATACCTGGACGGAATCGAAGAAACCAAAATTGAACGTTAATAGCTGTTACATTATTGGGACCATAAACATCATTCACAATTTTAGTCGTCTGACTTGCAATTTCGGCATTATCAAAGAAAAACTATAACATGTACTAAATTTTCTCTTTGTTGACTTCCATTTTTAGCAGCTGTAACTCACAACTCAATAAACTAAACAATAAACAGCAAAAGAATTTTTAGTGCAAAATGTCACCTTTCCAACGAACCTAAATCTGAAATTGTGTGATTAATATTTTACGAGATATCGATCACTACAGCCATCTACCGAAAAAAATAATGGATTTCTTTTTTACCAACCTGATATATATATATATATATATGACGAATTAGCAAAATAAATTAAAACGTCTTAAGAATAATCGTTTATTATTATCATACTATTGTTATATTGGTTATAGTCATTGTAATTTTGAACCGTGGTCAGAGGCGATGGAGACAACATTGAGCTAACGCCTTTTTCTCCTAAGTTCCACACTACGCTGACGTTAAGACTTTGAGCTCCAACAGATTTAAAGTACATCAACCCCTCTTCACGACGTAGTTTCAGTGGAATCAGGAATTGAACTCTCGACTCGTTTAAAACAATACCAGCCACATGCTCGCTGTGTTGACCACTTTCCTATTGGGGCATGAATTACGATATACTTTTCTTAACCTACTATTGTCAATTTTATTTAAGGAAAATTGATAACTGAAATATCTATCTCCTGCGAATGCTTTAAGAAAAAAAATAATAATATATTTGATAATTTCATTTTAATAATATAATTTCGTTGATGATTCCATGATAATATTTGGTTCGTCCAAAAAGTAAGTTTCGCGTTGACTGTAAAGGGATACAAAACATAAATACCTGGAAACATTTGTTGAAACATATACCACATTCCTTCAGTTACCTCTCAACGTAAGATTCACCGAAATTGAAGGACTCTTCAGAAAAGGTGTTGTAAAAATTTTTTAATTTTTACAAAGAAATATCCAAGAGATATCTGGATAAAATTTATTCTACATAGAAATAGATCCTTTTGTACATGATGCTACAAATTACAGTTAATAATGTTCGTTTTTCAGGTATTAGAAAGTCGTAGAAAATATAAAGTTCAATCTGCTGAATTCTACAACAATAGCCATCGAAAGATTAAGAAGAAATGTATAACTTTCAATGGTTACTATGTAAAGAAGTCTTAAGAATGATAAAAGATAAGTTTCTACTTCAATTATTTTTAGTAATAATTAAAACTCTAGGATACTGCGGGTTACTTCAATATATGACTTCTTTACACCAAACAAATAAACAGTAAGAGATGCAGTTTACAACATTATAAACTTAAAGATCAATTTGCATACAGAATAAATTTTATTCAGATATCTCGGGGGTGATTTCTCAGTAATAATTAAAATTTTACGATACACCCCCGTAATCATACAAAAAACATTTATGCATTTATCTAAAAAGTTCACGCACAGTTAAGGTAAATATATTTTTCTCGATTTCTTATCTTTCAACGGAATAAATATCACATCCATTACCTTTATAAGTGGAAAAATAGTTTCAAGGACTAAACGATCTTTTTCGAGTTGTGTTTTAGCCCCTAGTCCTTATCGAAACAGTCAATTAGCATTCATCGCTTTTGCAGTCATTCTTCTTTGTTCTCTTTCGTGTCACGAGTGAGCTAAGCCTATCTTGTAGAAGAAGTATTCGAAGATTTTTTTTTTTTTCTAAGAACATTGTCGGTATTGGCTCAACATATTAAAACCGAATTAGCTTAATTAAAGTTCGGAACATGTTTTTTCACGCTTCAAAGGTAAAGTAATTAATTGTTGTTTAGTTTTTTGTCTTTCGTGTCTTCCTATACATCAGCTCCTGTCATTCTGAGCGGAGATTCTTTTAAAAAAGAGAGAGAGAGAGAATGAAACCTTCTTTATTTAATAGGAAAAGTAATGTTTAATATACGAATTTATATCGGGATTATTGAATACAATAGATTAAAGTTAAGTGTATATAAGTATTTATTTTGTTCGATTAATTAGGATATAATTTAAGGTAGCAAGACATAACGCCTTTTGAAATTGGACTCATGAAACTTTTTTTCACTTAAATGTACATATTATACATTTTAAAATTATTATTGGAAAGTTCTGTGAGTTTGGTATTCGCCGTGTAGCGTGGCAAACGTTAAATATTTCGAGTTTTGAATCCTCCCGTTGTCATAATATAGAAGTTTAGAGAAGGGGTGCCAGTACAGGTGTCGTCCTCGTCACTTGACCGTGGTTCTCAATTACAAGGTCCATTGCCATCCTCCTCGTGTTGCTTCTGAGCGCGACGTAAATAAATAATCATTCGTAATATATATATATTACGCAAATGTTTAAAATTTAATACAGAAATATAATGAGAGATCGATTATAAAATCTTATTTGTGTCAAGCACTAGCTTATAAAATGAGCATTTTTGAAAAAAAAAAAGAAAAAGAAAAAGAAAATATTTAGCAATATTGAAATGTCGATATTTGGATGTATTTCCGGTTTAGAAGCTCATTAAAAGTAAGAAATACGTTTCATTGTTCTGGTCTGTAAGGACTTTTTATGTGGTTTTGTTCTTCAAAAGGAAAAAATAAAATTCATTAAAAATATAAAGAATATTCCTATAGAATAAATATTTTTCCAAATAAATGTGTTGTACTTTATACGGAATAAGACAAAGGAATGACATTTTTTCCAAGAGAAAAATTTCTCTCATTTTTTTCAGAAACAAATTCTATACATGATTAGAATTTTACTTAATTTTACTGTACGGTTTATATCTTATACAATAAAAGCACACACAGACATAAACAAAACAGATATTTTACTGGGTTTTTTTTCCTTAAATTACTTCAAAACTTTCTATCTGTTTTCTTTTTCATAATTTTTTCGAATGAAACTTAATTGTTAAGGACAAATTTAACTATTCTTTAGAATACAAAAAAAAAAAAAAAAATGACATGATTAAAATTAATAAAATATCACAAATAGTTAATAAGTTTTTATTTCTTAAGCAGCTCTTCTTTATTCCCCTCAAAAGTGATTTAATGTATTTTACGATAAAAATGAATTTAAGCAATTTTTACAAACTACATTTTTAGTCCGCTAAACTTGCTATTTTTGTAAGTGCCGAACAAATAAAAGGAAAAATAAATTTGCTAAGCCACAAAGACTTTTTAAAAACTTAATAATTAAAAATGTATTTGTCTTTAAAAACGTGTTAGAAAAATATTTTCATAAAAAAATTTGGTATCGGAAAGCATTCATGACATTTAAGTGTAAAATAAAAAATTACTTGCTACGAAAAATATGCATTAGATATCCTATTTTGTTGCATTTTTATATATACCTTTTTATGCACTAATGTCCATAAGTTAAGGATAATGCCAGCTTTCCTTAATTTAAATAAATGCAAATAAAGTTTCAAAAACAAAACAAACGTGACTCATTTATAAAGACTATTTATTAAACAATAGATAAAGAACAAAAAAGATGGTGTATGTATGATACCATATATAAAACTCACAATTTTTGCTCCCTGGAGCAATTACAAAAAGATATTTCCCTTTCAAAAACTTTCCATTACATGGTTGGTATGATGGTTAATACCTTGTATATCTCCCAGATGAAGAAATATAGTCCGTACAACGTCTAGCATGCTGAGTATTAAATTATCGAGCTGATCTTGGGGAGGCTTACTTCATTCAGCAAGCAATGATCTTTCAAGTTCTGGTACACATGTAGGAGGTGGTTGACGGGCTGCAACTCGTCGGCCAAGCATTTTCCACACATGCTCTATTGGATTCAAGTCGGGTGAGAATGCTAGCCATTCCATTCGAGTGATATACTCAGATTTCAAGCATTCATTTATAACGTTTGTACTGTGAGAAAGGGCGTTGTCATCCATATGCACAAATACCGGGCCAATGGCAACCCTAAGCAAACGTACATGTTGTTCCATAATGATGTCCCGATAAATTTGGCCTATTATGATTCCGATTCGAACATTTAGATATGTTCTGGGAACCAGTATAATTTCACCCTAAATGATCAATCCTGCACCGTTATAACGTTCTCGCTCAATGATGTTGTCTTGGCGGTAGCGGATATCTGGAGATCCCCTTATCAAAGTCCGACGTGAATCAGACTGCAAGCTAAACTTGGACTCCTCGGAAAACATCACACAAGCTCACTGTGATGATGTCCATATTGCCTGTCCTCTACTCCAGGCTAACCGCTGGTGACAGTGAGTTGACGCCAGGGGAACACATCTGACAGGTGTGTGAGTATATAGACTAATATGTCCCGAACGTTTGTACGCGGTTTGTCTTGAAATTGTCGTAGTCATGGTTGAAGATAACTGACGAGAAAGGTCCGATGCTGTGCTCCGTTTGCTTCTTTTTGCAGTTACTGCTAAATACCGGTCGTATTTGGCGTTGTTATTCGGGGGCGACCTGTAATGTAGAGTTTACTGATATTTCCATCATTTTGGAATCGTTTTCAAAGCCTAGAGATAACACTTAGAAAGATTCCAAGTTCTTCGCATGCTTCCATCTGCGTGCGCCCACAGTCCAGGCGGCCGATAATTCTACCACGTAAAAAATAATCCGCATGCGTCCTCTGTGTCATACTTATTCGGTTGTGACATAAAGATTATATTCAAATATAGGGTAATTCAAAAATATTCAATCGATTTCAAAACTCCCTATTTTTCAAAAATAAATGACACAGAATGACAAGGAAGACATGAATACAAAGGAAAAATTTGGAAGTGTGCAACAGGCGGCTCTCGTGGGTTCTTAGTTAATTTATTTCATGAAAGCTGTTTGTAGAAGCTTTCATGGAACTCTCTCGCAGTTGGATTGATTGCAGAGGACCATATGACTTGACGTTACACAGCTGGCCTCCTAAGTCATCTGATATGGTCAAATGCAATTTCTTCATTTGAGAGTTTGTAAAAGATAAAGTTTATGCGCCACCATCACCTACAAATTTATTTGAACTTAAACAATGGATATTTGCTATTGTACAATTAATTTCCTCCACAACGCGTTTGGCCGGAATTTTCATATCAAATAGATATTAAACATGTAATTAAAAAAAGTTATATCGAATGATTGTGAAGAAATTTTCATATTTTCCCTTTGCATTTATATATTACTTATTTATTTATGAAAATATGGAATTTTGAAATTGGATGAATAACACATTATATATTACTCATTCTGTTTTTATATAAATCATTTGATTTTCTTCTATATGATACTGCATATGTTTTCTTTTAATATTCTTTTATATCAATCCAAAATTAATTTTAGAATAATGTTTGAACAATTGGGTATTGAATATATTCCGTCATCATGACAGTTGGCACTAAAGAGAGCTTTACCGAGATATAAGAATGTAATTTCAGAATGTTCGAAGGTAAAAATAACATTTGCATTGAGGTCAAGCCTAAATACTTCCAAAAATGAAACTAACGTGAGATGAAATACTAGGTTCTGCAAACAAGATTAAATTATTACATTATATGTCATCCGGTAATTATTTTGCATATTCTTTATTCACTAATTCATCGATTGATTGTTTAGTAAAGTCACTCTCTAGACGTTCGCAAATTGGAAAAAAGAAAAATTGATTGACATGGAAGGTAGAAAATAGACAAGGATTGCTAGGGTGTCTCGGGGATGTGTTACTCGTGTTTATCAAAGTAAACTCCATAGGAAAAGGAAACAAATCACTAGGATGTATCGAGTGAATGATATCTATATTTACACTAGTTCTATTGGTAACGGACATCATTTTGAGCCTTGGTCAAGTAACGAAGATGACACGGGACCTGGCACCTTCCTCTCCACACTTCCCCACCACACCACGGGAGGACTTTGAGCCACGACAGATGTTACATGCATCAGCCCCGTAACTCTGCGAGTTTTTAATACCATCAGAGCTTGGTCTTACAACTCTACGAAAACAATACCGGCCGCAGTGTGACCACAACCACCAGCCTACCGCGGCCGCTCATAGACAGTAAGCCCCATGAAAAAGGAAAGTTCACTAGGATAGTCATGGTCGTCGTAGTAATCTAGAGAAAGTAAGCCCCTGAAAAGAAACAAGGTGGGGAGAATTATAAATCTTGAAGCTTGCTCGTCAAATGTTGCTCAAAAATATCCCGTCAACAAAAACTTTTAGTTCTCGGGAAATTGTATTGATATATTCTTTTAGTAATTTGGAGGTTTATGGTATATCAAAGTGTCTTCGATCTGTCCTTTAAAAGGAACATTACATCAGTAATTATCACTATGCCATTGTATCTACGAAAGTCCAGATCAGGATTTAGTACTTATATCTATAACATCCTCTCAAAGATATTATTTGCTGCATCCTTGAGGTAAAGGTAGTGGTTTATAGATGTTTACAGTTCAGTTAATTAAATAATATTGTAGTAATTTATTAATTTATAATTTCTTCAATGTTCTGCTATACGACTATAATATTATAATTGTAATTACTATATATCCAGTCTTGGTGAAGCAGTAATTAGTGTAGCATGTCTTAAGTGGCAAGTGTCATTTGAAAATAACACCAGTAAGAAACTAGTTTTTTAAACATGGGTTTTCTTTCAAACTTTACGTAACATAACTTCTTATACCTTAAATTTTAAGTAACAACAGCCTGCCAGTAACAATCATTTTCTGCAACATTCGCCTGTCTTGAAGATGGGGAGAAATATTACGAAAATGAGTTGATGTTTCCTTGCAACGCTTCTCTTGTGAAGGAAAGGATGGATTTATAGAGATGTCACCATATAACTAAATAGTGTATAAGCAACGACCCCTTTACCTTGGAGACGTATTTACCGACTATTTGGTGACTTGGCGAGAAACTTGGCGTACAATTTAATTGTTTACATAATTAGTTTTAAATAATAAAATTTTATTAATTATGATTAAATTATCGTATTGTTATTCAAAACAATCCTATATAGAAAATTTCAGCTCAATTGAGTGCTTTAAAATACAAGAATAAAACTTTTAAAGTTTTGATCCAGACATAATTACAATGTGAGTAGAAGAAAAATTAAAAATGGGATAAATCTAATTTCATACATACACACACGTGTAGATGCAATGTGTGTATTTCTAATTTTCGTGTGTGTTTCTAATTTTAATACATGTTAAATTTTCATCTAACAATTTGTAATACGTGTGTATTTCTAATTTTCATACATATTCACAAGTGTGTGTGAAAATTAAATTCATCCTATTATTTTAATTTGCCCCATCATTATCCAATTTAATTATACTAGACACACACACGTGTGTGTATGTGTATATATTGTAATGTAAATATAATAATATATACTAGTACTGTAAGTAAATTATCTAAAAATAGTAATACCGTAATGAATGATAACTATTAGAATAATAAAATTATTATTAACAATAATATTATATGAACAATACAAATTGGGCAATAAACTTAGGAAAATCGAAATCAAAAACACAAAAAGATGTTTTTGACAATGAGCATCAACAAATAACATAAAAAAACATAACATGGATATAAAGTAACTAAAATTAACTTTCTCAGTCTTTGAACTGAGAACAGGTTAAACATATTTTATAATATAGGATCCTTATAATCAACTTTCTACATATATCTTTATGTATAAAACTCGTGAGCATGAAACATTTAATTCTATTTAATTAGTTGATTAGTTTTTTTAATAGAATTAGTTTATATAATCGTCTCATGCTTTAAAAAATATAGAACAATCGCTTCTGAAATTGAGTAATCTGCTAGAAAAGAAGGTAACTTTAAAATATTTACATTGAATATAGGAATAAAAATTCTTAGCCTAAATATGCATGTAAATTAAACAGTTAATACTCATAATTTATTGCGTATACATTATTGCTATCGACTCGAAATGAATCTCCCCCTTAATCTCTTTTCCCCATTATTCCTTCTCATACAAATTTCAAGAAGATAAGAAAGAGACTCTAAATATGACCTCAAGTATTTCTAAATACGTATCAAAAAATAATATTTTTTATCTCAGAATCAATGTCGATGTATTTAATCTCCGTGAATAACAATCAAACTAAACTACATTTAAATTACACAGATGTCTTTCTGAAATGATGACGGACCGTAGTAATGTAGTCAACTAAAAAGAGAGAGAGAGAGAGAGAGATCATCGTTATTGAAACGTATGTAATGAAGGGAAATTCTATTTCTGCCATTATTTGCCTCCCATAAATAAATCTGCTTACCTTTATCGGAAAATCTGCGCTCGGATTAAAAGGTTACTTCAATTTCAAAAATGTAATTTGAAAGAAAAATAACTATTTCGTAAAGCTATTTATCCTAATTGATTGTTCAAAGAATTCTTTGTGCTGCTTTGCCGTTTTAAAACTTATCCTTTATAAGCAGATGATGGTTAAAAGAAATAAAGAAAAAAAAAATGAACCAAAATTTAGGAAACATTTTCTTTGATCAATCAGTTCCTAAAAAAAGTAACTTGATATTCATTATAATCTAAAAAACGTCGTCTTTTTATCGAAAATTGATTGATTGTGTTTCTTGGAATTTGGAGCAACAAAGGCTATTATCTCTGTCGAACATTTCCCGCTAACTCAGTCAATTTCTCTCATAATTTTTGAATTATGGGCCAGATGACGAGGTCAACATATGAGCTGGCACCTTACTCTCTATATCCACGCCAAGGCACTTGAGGAATTGAGACCTTGATAAATTTAACATGCAAAAGCCCTTCTACGCGGCTTTTTGGTGGAATCAGGACTCGAATAATTGTTGAACTAAAGCATCGTCGGCCACTGCTCGGCACTCTGACTACTTGGCTACAGTAACCACTTGGTCGATTTTTTTCTAGTATTGAGCACATTTTCGATGGTTTATTAATGTTGGACATGAAGGTTCACATTCGATGCATATTTGATCTACAGTCAGATGACGAGATCAACACCTGAGCCGGCATCCTACTTTCCACGAACAGGCTACATCTATTTTAAATCGTCCCACATTTTTTAAATCTTCGAACACGTGGTAGAACTGTTATAATATACAGAAACAAACTTTTACAAATATATTATTCCCTTTTATATTATTCTGAGCGAATTTCTTTTAGGAGTAGCGATTTATTTCATTAATGATTCTTTTAATGTCATTTGTGAAGTGATTTAAAAGTGTGATGCAATTTTACTTAAACTTGCTTTTGATCGTATAACTTCATACTTCTTTTAAAGATAAATGCGATCCGGATTGAACAATCAATAATATAAATGACTGATCGAATGAGTAGTAAATGCGTACCTAGTGCTTAGGAAAAATGTCTAATAATATGGCTGAAACACGTTAAATATGTTTCTGAGATAATTCTTCACGTTACCATAGCATAGATGTAAAGAGTGGGTACCTCACTCAAGTGTCAACCTCATCATTTCGAAGGTTCAAAATTATGATGGTCATCCTCGGTAGTTCTCGTGTGTATTGAATTCAAAATGAACCAACTAATCATGCTAATATTCTTGGCATATGGCAGTAACGGAGTGGCAGAGCCTTCGCTAGAACCGAAGTGCCAAGAGTTGAAGCTTCTATTTCATAAGATAGCGATAGCCGGTAGGCAGCGGTAGTCCAATAGTCATGGTCACGGATTTACGGCCTGCGATTTTCTTCGAGTCGTAGATTCGAGCCTTGATGCCACAAAAGACTCACCGTGCAGTTGAGGCTGATGTACATTAAATGCGTTGAGGCTCAAAGTCCTCTCTTTGCCAGCTCAGGCACTTCCTTGGCACTAGACAGTGGTTCAAAATTGTGACGTCCATTGCTCATAGCCCAAAAGTCCCTATCCCTCGATCTCATATAGTTAAGATTTTTAGAAATAAGCTTTTGCGTGACTGGGAGTCCTGGTGATCAACTTGTAATACCGGTATTCGGAATCAGTCCTATATTCCAAGACCAAATCTGAATTTTAATTCCAATTCAAGTTTTACTACTCACTCCTTAACATGTAATGGTTCCTTCGTTTGTTACTTAAATCGTTTCCATTTGAAAAATACAAATTTATGTTCCTGTGAGATGCTGGCCACTACGTTTTCTTTTGCTGTTTTTGAAAAGCTTTGATTTAAAATGTCCTGTTGTTAAAGCGAAATCTATTTGGCTAAAGTCCGTGTGGTAAAATCATAATTTGCATTTCATGTTTAAATCTTGAAATCTTGCGCCTCGTAAAATTTCCCAACAAATTTCATAAATATTTCAATATTTGGTTACAATTCTAAATTTTCAGTTTTCCTTGTTGTGGGATTTTAATTGTATACCTTGTATGTATGTATATATTATTGTCTAGTGTTTGTGTATACTCTGTCAGCAACATCAATACGGGGCAGATAGATATGCATTTCACAAAAAAAGTAAGAATAGAAAAGTGGAATGGGAGAAATTGGAAGTGTTTGAACGAATACGTCAAAAATGAACGTCATTTGAACTATGACTCATCTGTAAAAAATTACTTGATTAGGTTTTCTTTTGAATTTCGGGATTATGTTATATTCATTTATTTTTGCTCCAACGTGTACTGTTTTTTTGTTATTCTCTTGTAAAATATTGTAAAAAAATATTTTCTTTCTGCCAATAAATATTGAGTGAAGGGGGGAGGGGGGATTGTCTCCAAGGGGGCCGGTTTGTTGCTCTAAACTCTTTGGGTGAGCTGTGTCTCCTCGCGCATTCTGTCAATAGCACCTCGTGTTGCTTCTAAGTGCGACATTAATATAACCAATCCAATTCATGTTGGTAGCCGGTAGCGAGCTTAAGACTGGCTTTGTTTTTGACGAATCTTGAGTTCAAATCTTCGTGCCATTTAAGATCTGAACTGCATATTATACCCAGATTCTCGTTAAATTGTTCAATTTTCAAACTTCTCATGTGGAGATGATGTTTAAATATTGAGATTGATCCGGGTATTGTTCGAGTCAATTTACAATGTTTCAAGTTTGGTTTGGTTTTATCAACATCGCACTTGAAACAAAACGAAGGATGTTGGCGACAGACCTTGTAATTTTAAACCTAAGTCAAGTTATGAGGACATCACCTGAGCTGGCTCATCCTTCTCCTAACCTTCACACCACAACAATGAGTGGCTATAACAAATTTAACGTGCATCAGTCCTGGTTCTTTAGTGGCAAAAAGGCTCGAACAAATGACTCGACAAAAACTTCCGTCAACGAGCCCGCGACCATAACCACTAAGATACCGTGACTACTACAGTGTTTCAGAAATACAAGGTTTGTCGCCATTTAGCCCTCTTTTGTTTTCTAACCGTGAAGCTAATAAATAATCAATTATTTAAATTCACCAAATTCGATGTCTTATGAAATGACGATTAGCCGCTATAGTTGAGTGGTCACAGTAGCTATCTCTTAGATGACCATGTTTCAGTCGCGCCGTATGTTTTTATCAATTGCACTAAAGAATTTACTTTATTGAAGGGCTGAGGCACATTAAATTTTTCCGGTACTCAATATTGGATTCGAATGCAAAAACATTGAAAACGTTGAAAAACTGGAAAATTATTGAAAAACTCGAAAAACATTGAGTTGGAGTGCATTAATAGAACATTCGATTCCGATATCTGACCATGGTTCTGAATTATAAGGTGTATTGGCTGTGGATAGCGGACTTCCATGTCCGTGAGAAACTGGCAATATGAAATGTTGGATGAACAAATAAAATATATAATACCAGGGCAAAGGTAGACGAGTGATAATGGTATCAATATCTGGCCAGAAATGATTCAATCGTGGATGCAGATAGCCTAGTGAACATGGTCGCGGACTTGAAACCAGAGTTGCTTTCGTTGCACCCTGATGCCCTCCTTTCCCCACCATGTACTGAGGTTATGTACTTCCATTCTGGATAATGTACGTCAAAGTGTCAAATCCTCCCATTGGCGAAGTGTGGAAGTATGGAGGGGGGGCTTTATCAGATGTCATCCTCGTCACTTGAAACCAATCCACAAAATTGCGAGGTCCATCCTCAATAGCCCTCGGATTACTTCTCAGTGCAACGTTAGTAAGTGAAACATTTTGATCTCAAACACTCAGAATAATTTCAAAATAATTATTTGCATTTAAACTACCTTCTAACAGACATTTTTGAATCGAGAATATAAAATTAATCCAATGGACATTTTAAATGTCTTCAAATCTATATAACTGTATTTATTTGAATACACTAAACATACACGAAAACGTTTCTTAAAAAAATTTCCGTACAACTATTGTCAAATTTTAGAACTAAGTTAAGAAACCTGTTCTAGTACCTATATTAATAAAATTTATGCAACTCATTATTAGGTAGGTATGAACATCAAGATCGAGAGATATCATAGCGATTCTTCTTTTTGTTTTCAACCCTTCTTGTCAATCAATTTTTTTCCTGTTCTTCATATTTTCAAACATCTAAATCACAGTCATATATTGTTTGGTGCAGCATAGTCATATTTGGCTCTCTGAGGGTGTACTGTCTTAGGTAAATGCTAATACGCGCCTTCGAGATACCCTAGCGATTCTTCTCTATCAAGAATCCGACGTATTTAATGATTTTTTATCACCAGAGTCTACTACTTTTAATCTATAGTTCACAGCAGCCTACTAGTTAAAGTCGCAGTCTCGCGACTGGTGTTGCTTTCATCGTATCGGGGTTTCGAACCCTGATGTCACTAAGGACCAGTCGTGTAGCGTTGTCTGATCGTGATCACAAATCCTCCAGCCCTCAGGGGCTTACATTTTTTTGGGTGAGTATGGGTACTTTCCGAAAGCCCTTATTAATCTATTTTCCATTCTCACGGTGTTTACAATCTATTGCAAAAACTGGTTACGTGCTTCAAGGATACTTTAGTGACTCTTCCCTATTTTCGACCCTCCTCCTTGCCTAACTTTTTGTCTTTTTTTTCAGTTTTTCAAACGCTTTGATCACATTGCTCCTTGTATGGTGGTGAAAAGCTCTATCTGGATTTTGTGGTATTAAATTTCAGCAACCGTCACTCACTCACCCATTTGTGTGGTGTGGAAGTTTGGAGATAGAAATGCCAACTCAGATGTGGTCACCATCACAGTTTATAAACAACCACGATCCCACTCCTGCCGCAATTTTTAATGTCACAAACGATGCTACATGTCTGTTTCCATGTGTACTGACATATGGTGTTCGTGAAAAATTTGTTTACTCCAAGATTCCATACATATGAAAATACTTCATTGCATTTCGTTTTGTATTAGGCACCATATTTTTATAATTTTTTCCAGAATATAAGATTAGAAAATATTTTCATTATTTGCACAATATCGCATTGTTTGGTGACGTTTTATAGCCCTGCGAAAATTCCTCGGGATTTTGCATAAGTACACTTAATTTATTTTAAATCAATCACACTGGATCTCAGTTCCGTCTACGTTTAATCAAATTGATCTGAGCGGACAACCTCTGTAACACCACACCTTCACCTGCTTTATTATCCAGTCCAAGATCTTTATAAGTCACCTAAAAGTTGACGGTAATCATTTCAAGAGCTGAATTAATTTCCGGAACTTTATGACCTCTTTAATCACCCCGCGACCTGACGCAAAAATATCCGCCTTTTCATCTCAAGTCGCTTCAACTCAAAGCGCCGGAGTCGTAAAGAAACAGTTAAGTCACTCGTTATATTCTCTTGGGGAGAAACTTCCCTCCACTTTCGGCCTTACTTTCCGGAATTTATGGGCAGACGGATTTTTCTCGTAATGGTTCCCATGGGGAGGATTTTCTTTCTTATGGAAATGTAAATTTTATTTAACCTGGATCACAGGTTCACCTCGAGAAGTAGTCAGTGCTGCAGTTTTTTATATCACAATAGTGTCTTTCTTACAGTTTATTTATATCAAGGAAATTTTAATTTTATTTATATAAAGAAGGATTGTATATATATATATATATTCTTTTGAAAAACTTAACGTATTTTCTGTTATGGCACTCAGTGGCATAAATTATTGATATAGTTGTTATTTATATTATTAATGTTATGACATAAAACATTGATTTCAATTCCCTCAATATCGGAGTTATTCAGTACCTTTTAGACAATGGTTGTTTATGATTTTCTCTTCACTAATCTCGGAGACTTTGTAGTGTTATGCAATTAAAATAAATTACAATAATTTTTTCCTAGTCCAAAGGAAACGTTGTTGGGTAAATAAACTCAAGACAGAAGTGAAAAACATTAGATATAGTGATATATAAATGAAATATAACTGAAAGGAAAATGAAGGGAGATAGAGGGTAACAGCAAGCTGATAGTAATTCGTATGTTATATTGAAATATCTAACTAATCTTTTGAATTGAAGTAATTCTTAATCTATGCATTTAGATACGAAGCTGCTGTTAGTGATAGTTGTCAGAATAAAATCGAATGATTTGATAAGCTAAGACTTCATTTTCAAATCATAAACTAGGATTGACGAGTTAAAAGGAATTCGAGAGAGAGAGAGAGAGAGATCTTATTTATTTTTCAGTCATAACTTTTTTTAAATTTTTTTTCTACATATCTTTAATTGGAGTCTAGTTATTCGGGACTATATTTAATTAGAAGGAAAAGAGAGATATGGCAGTAGAATTAAATAATGGAGGACGGTCGTTACATCTTTATTCTTATAAACACCCTTATGTTAGTAATTTTTTTTCATAATTAGACAAAAATGGTACAATTCCTAAATGGAAAATTAGGCTTGAATATAGAGAAATTAACTTGTTTAAACATAATTTATTTCTACTTGGCCGCGATAGCCGAGTGCTCCTATTCTCGACCTCATAGATGGCGTTGTTTCCATCAAGTCCTGAGTTCGAGTCCTGTTGCTACTAAACCCAGTTATATAGCCGGACCGATCCAATAGATTTAACGTATATCGGTTAATTCGAAACCCTCATGCTGAGAGATTGTGAAAGTTAGAACAGCGGAGAATCAGCTCTGGAATCGTCCTCGTCCCTTGACTGAGGTTCAAAGTTAAGAGGTCCATCTCCAATAGCCCTCGTGCTGCTTCTAAGTGCGACGTTAATAAGAAATCAATAATTTATTTCAGTATTTGTATAAAATCCCGTCTACCATTTTAAGCATACTCTGCGATAATTTTCAAATAATTCAAAACGTTGCCAAACGATGCCATACCCACCATTTCTGTAAAGTCTGTATTCAACACAATTTGAAACAGTTTTTAGTATTTTAATATTGGCCGATTTTATGCAAACTTCTTTAACCCATAATTAAATTTAGAATTTAAAATTATGCAATTGATTTTCTGTGACATAGGATTCACTTCGAAGAGAATCCAGATCCATTCATTGAATTATATATATATATATGAGTGTATATAAACATAGTAAGTAAATTAAGTTTTGGCAATTGCCTATAATTGACCATATTATCTAACCAAGGAAAGGCTTGACAATTTTAGTAGGACATACCAACACAAAAGGTAATAAAAACAATAATCTGATGAAACTTTCATTTTGATATCTCTTTTATACAAAATATACAACAAAAATATAAATTTGCATGTCTTAAAAGTATTGTCAAGATCATACAGCAAAATGTGAGAACAAAATCAGTTTATATTTAATACTTTGTATATATACCCTTTGAACAGCTTGTAATCCATTTCTCTAAGAGAAAACCTAAGTTTTGATTGTATTATTGGAAATTTTGGGATATTCTTGCAGGAGTATACACTTAAGGTCATCTTACCACGAAATTCTATGTTTCCTGACTTCTAGGTCAAATTTGGGCCATAAATTTTAAATTGAATTTATGTCAGACAATTGAGGAGGTGTCTTTAACTGGCGAGGAGTGTTATATAGTAACCACTCCCGGATGAGGTTCGCTATATACTTAGGGTTATTGTCCTGTTTAAACGCGAATGATGTTCCTATGTACGTATGTACGTACGTTGATGTTGGGCACTGAATTTCAAATTATATATCAATGTACGTACGTGCTGTCATAATACCATCAATGAAGCACAGATTACCAATTCCATTTACGGAAATACAGCCTCAAACTACGACGCTCCCTCAACCATGTTTCACATTCTGAATTAAATATTATTTTTCCAGTTCGGTGTTTGGATTTCTCTACACGATAAAGTCATCCATCACTCCCGCAAATGTTAAACTTCGATTCGTTGGAGAAAATAATTGTGTTTCAAAACTTGTTTGATAAATGAACATGAGATTTTTCAAAATCTAATTTCTTTCTCCTGTTTATTTCTGAAATGAAAGGTTTCTTACTAGCTGCCCTTCCATAATAACTTCCATCAAGTAAAACATTTTGTATAGTCTGTACACTAAGAGTTTTATGCGAAGTATCAGCAACATCATTGGCAAACTGAGTTGCATTTATCTTAGGGTTTTCTTAACCTCTTTGAAGAGACATTTTTCCCTTACAGAAAATATTAAAGGCCGTCTACTTCTTATCTTATTTTCTGTCGATCCTATCTGGTTGAAATTTTTTACAACACTTTTAATCGTAAATAAACTTATGTTCAGTTGTATACCTAAGGCACAATGAATTAAGCCCTCGTTTCTGAGCTGAATAAAATAATCATTTGTATATATATATATATATATATAAATGTGTGTGTGTATGTTTGTTATCTACCGTTCTTAAAGCCCGCCTGTAAAAGGCATTTTTTCAGTAAAGGGGTGAGCTTGGGATGTCATACGATCCTCTCAGAGCAGAGCACAAACTCATGTAAGTGAGCGAGATAACACTCATGAGCGAAGAATGTAAATAAATTATTGTTGTTTAAACAACCTTATCTCTTTTTGTCTCAGGACAGCGGTAACACTATAAGTGGATGATTAATAACAAAAGGCATTATCAACAAAAAAGTATGAGTAAAGCAAGTGTTTTTGCGTGTGTGAAGAATAGTTTCAATATATATATATATATATATATATATGCTTATATATATATTGACGTGTGTGTTGTGTGTGTGTTATTTGTGTGTGTGCTGTGTTATTATTGTGTGTAACGTGGAATTGGAGATCTATGGAAGTCGAAATTATTGGCGTAATTTCAACTAGAAATGTCCAACTTGCATGATAAACAGAATTATACACAAGTACTTTATTTTTCATAAGTGATTTTGTCTCACATTTTGATTAGTTTTAGTTCCGTTATATTTTAAATAATGTGCGTTTCTTTTTATCTCATTCGTATCCATGACTTCAGTGGCTTACTGAGTCTACATTAGAATCGGGATTTACGATCGTGTGATTTTTCTTTCTCCCCTGGCTTTTACTGTCTTTGGTAAACACGACTTACGTGCTCTCGCGGCATTGTTCAGTATATCTATAATAACGTGTCTCTATTTTCCGCTCTTGCAATTCCTTACTTTTTCTTCCCTTCAAGTTTATTCTATTTTAGCAGCTTGGCTAAATATGGTTTTTGCCCCTTTAAATCCAATCAGTCGAATCAATGGAATAATTCCAGCTATTTATTTATTACTTGTTATAGGTTAAAGGACTAGATTAATTTATGTAGTAATTTCTTAGCCGAAAAATAACCTAGACTTCGACCGTGGTAGCCTGAAAGTTTTGGCCTTCTGACTCGCTGTCGGCATTTTCGACAATTCGTTGGTTCGAGTCCCTAGGCCACTGAAGATCGGCCTTTTAGCAAGAATGATGCACGTTAAATCTGTCGAGACTCCAAGTCCTCTTGTTGGTGGTATGAAAGCTAGGAAAGTGTGATGTCATCCCTGGTGTTGTCTTCGTCACTTGACCGATGTTCAAAATTACAAGATTTGTCACCAATAGCCTTCACGTTGCTTTTCAGTGCGACGATCAAAATCAATCGCGTCATATGCGTGCGACGTTTACCTGAGACTTATTTTCAGAAATTTTTTAAAATTAGCTGTTTAATTACTTCGATAAACTATGATTACGAGATCTGAGCAAAATTAAGATTTCATAACTGAAAGAAAAATCGGAGATATAAAAAAATTTAAATTTGCACTCATGTATCATCTTCAGAACCTAATAAATGATGAAGTAGGTAAGATATTAGTTTCCATAGAATTGCTTTTGACCGTGGGGGCCACAGCAGTCGAATGGTCATTATCACCAGCTCATGGTAGGTGTTTTACCTTCAAGTCTTAATTTCGAGCCCTGCTGCCATTTAAATACGCCCTGAAGAGCTTATCTTAAGATAAGTACCGGAACTATAAGCTCCAAAGTATTTCAGCTTTTCCCTTCACATGGGGTTTATTATCTTTGGTAAATATGGGTGACGCGTCCCTATGATATCATAACAATCCTATATTTTCGACTCGCCTTCTTGTGAACTATTTTCTCCTTTTTCTCCCATCTTTCTTCCACCTAGGTCCCAATCACGCATTGTATATCACAGCATAACTTGATTTAAGTTTTCGCCATAAGAATCCCAACTTTTACTCATATCGATTTAAAGACCCGTGGTATAGCTTGGCTGATGCACGTTATATCCGTCAAGGGATAAAATCCTTACGTTGGAATGGTGTGGAAATTTGGAGAGGGAGGAACCGGCTCCCGAATCCTCCTCCTCACCTGACAGAGGTTGAAAATTATGAGACTTGTTGACAGTAGACTTCGAGTTGCTTCTAAGTGCAACGTCAATAAACACCCAGTTAATGAATCGTGTTACCAAAATTATAAATTTATTGACCGATTGGAAAGTTGTATGCTTTTAGATAAAACCTCTAAATTAAATTCTTAATCCACTGTTGCATCCTAATATTACCAAGATGTGATAGTCACACATATTTGTATGTTCAGAATGAATAGTTAGTAACGTTTATTATTTTCTTTATCTGAACTGTCATTGGTTAAAGTAATAATGTTATTGATTAATATTTAAATTAATTTCAAAATGCGATATTTGTTTCAGAAAAAAAATGATGATCTTTCCTCTTAGGATTTGAAGTAATTAATTTATGTAACATAATCCGTCTCAGCATTATAATTTAGTTGCATTTGAACAATGAATAACAGTAGCATTTTTGTCTAGCTGTCATGAAAATAATGGATATATGCCTGAAATGTGCCACGATTTTCATGACTATATATACTTGCATGCTTCCATCAATATAACTTTAAGAAATTGTTTTTTAGTCGTTTTTTTTTAAATCTATGAGTATATTTTTTTTTTCACAGCAAGTATTTAACTGGTAGGTTCAGTTTCTACTGTTTTGTGTTCCGAATTTCATAGTATAATAAAATTATAAACTTTATGTATTTTTTTTTAAGTAACAAACATTTCTCTTAGACATTTTGTGTGCTATTTTCCTCCAACTAAACAGACTATATATACTTATAAATGAGTATTATATGAATTAGATATTTTATTTACACAGAAACTAGTTACAAAAGAATTTCCAAAAATAAAAAAAGGAAGAAAAATAAATACACATTGAAGAAAATTAATATTTTTTTCTTTGACTGATGTTTATCATATCACAACCATAACTTCTTTAAAAGTTGTTTATGTGTCCCATTAACAATTTTTTTATCCATTTCAAAAGGGATTTTGTAGAGAATTTTGAAGAAAAATTAATTTCACTTTCTTATCATATTGTAAAAATAAATGTATTCCATTATATCGAAAAAATTCATTGTTTGTCTGATCTTTTACAAGTCCTTTTAAGCCTCAAGACTTAACCGAAGCAACTAATTTGCATGCATTCTTTTCATGGTCATTTTTCTTGGCTGTTTTTTTTCCTCAGTCAAAATCGAGTTAAGTTTCATGTGTAAAGAGAACAATTCGAGCATTTTTTTTTTTGGATAACGTTGTCTTCGTTTCTTCAACATATTAAAGAGCGAATTAGCTTAATTAAAGACGGTGACACGTTTTTTTCCAAAGCTTCAAAAATAAGACAATTAATTGAGGGCTGTTTTTGTTCTTTTATGACTTTTTTCCATCAGCTGTTGTCAAACTGAACCGAGATGTAATTTCTTTTTTTCAAAAGAAGAGAAAATTATTGCTTTAAATAGTTAAAAGCACACCGTTCCAACTTAACTTTTATTTCACACTTATTAATAAAACAATAAAAAAATAATTTTTTGCTACACATTTTGTCTTTTCGTTGCATAAATTGAATAAATCAGACAAATATTATGATCTATCAATATTTGCTGTTTAGTTATAATGACTGGTTTAGAGTTTATTTGCATAGATGTATTTTTGGCGACAGAAAGAAATTGTAATTTATATAAAAATACTGATATTTTAGCTTTGTTGATTTAGTTTTTATTAACGTCGCACTAGAAGCAACACGAGGGCTATTGGTGACGGACCTCGTAATATAGAACCATGATCAAGTGACGAGGACGACACCTGAGCTGGCACCCCCTCTCCTAACATCCACACCACACCAACGGGAGGACGTTGGGCCCCAACAGATAAAACGTGCATAAGCCCCAGCTGCACGGCGGGTCTTTGGTGGCCAAGGATCGAACCCGCGATTGAACGAAAACCGCCGGCCACGAATCCAAAGCCATGACCACTAGGCTACCGCGGCCACTTAGTTTAGTTGAATAAACAATGTATTGAAAAATTTATATGTATTCTTTGCAATCTATAGCTATTTTAACCTGGTTAGTTTTATTCGTTGATGAATTAAAAAAGCCAAACTACGCTAAACACTCGTTTATTTATGAAAAAAATTGTGTATTTATAATAAAGTCTAAATTTGCACGCTCGACGAATGCAATAAATTGTAAAACAAGCGGAGTTAAACGACAAGGGGAAGGGCGAAAATATAGAAACATCGCATGTCGGGGACATCCCGGATGTGCGTTACCCGAATAAAAGTGTAGTTGTCTAGAAGTCATGATCACGAGCTGCATGAGCATTAACATAAAGTTGTGTCGATTGCTCGAGTTATAATTTTCTTAAAACCTCTGAGTAAAGTAATGGGTGGGACACGAAAAAATACTTGGTCTTTTAGAGATGGAGCTATGGAAATTTGAAAAGTAACGTAATAGCTCAATTTTCAACCTCTTCGTTAGATAATGGTTCAGAATTATTAAGTCTGTCACCAACTGTGAATTTATGCAAATTCAATTCATAGTTAATGAGGGGGGAGGGTGGTTTATATCTTAATTCGCAAAAAAAAAAGATAAATTTTCAAGAGGAATAATGTGGATTGTTAGTAGTAAATACATAAGAAAACGTCAAGAAACGTGTGGGATGCAGTGTGGAGGTTAGAATAATGAGATACGAGCACAAAAGTGAGCTCTAAATTTATGTGAAATTATTGATATCATAATCTATTCTGTAATTTTATTTGGACGATATTAAAAAACTCCTATATAATTTTCAATTACAATTAGCGTAACTGAAATTATATAATAGACTATAGTCCATGTACTTAATAATTATTAAGTCGATGATCCGTACACACAGTCCATTCTGTAATTACTGCTCGACAATAATTAAAACTAACATTCATTTAAGAGAAAAGCGTCATTTTTTTTTTGATAACAATGTTTATATTTAACACTATTGAATTTATCTTTAACACTATTTGAAAGATAATAATCCTTTTTTAATGGGATTGGTTTGAATATAAAAAAGATGCTTTTATACTGTTGGTGGAAGATTTCTTTTTATTTTGAACCACATCAAATAATGGGGTCTGCCCCGGGTTCGTACCTCATAAGTTAATTATAATAATAATAAGAAATAAATTAATAATAAGAAATATTTGAATGAATCAGGACTCGAATTCATGATCTAACTTATTATATAACGGCAATGAAATTTCGAATCTTAATCTTTCGATTTTATCTTCTAACTAATAATCTTAATTTGTGACATATCCTTTTCTTTTATTCATAAGGTTATTATTTATAAATCGTTGACACAGAATGAAAATCATTTTATTTATAATTCAATTATGAATAATTAGTAATTCGTCTCTCTCTTTGTCCACTATCCCACAATGCACTCGAAATCTAGTTTATAGTCAGTATAGAAGTTTAATACTACCAATGAACTCGAGTCCGAACGAGTTTAATCACTAACACCGAAGGCTCCTGCGAGTTCTTTTACTCCTGTCTAACTGGAATTAATCTAGATAATCTTCAATATCCGTCAAACTTTTATCGATATAAGATCCCAATCATTATCTTGCGACGCCCTCAGGAGCTTATCTTCGTTAGGTAGGTATGAGAATCATGACCCCAAGGCAATATAGTGATCTTTTTCTTTCCCACGGAGTTTAATTTTTTTGATAAAAATGGATGACGCCCCTACGGGATACTTTGGCGTTCCTTCCCTAACTTCGATCCTAATTAAGTGGCCGCTGTAGCCCAGTGGTCAAGGTCGTGGGCTCGCGACCAGCGGTTTTCGTCGAGTCGAGGGGTCGAGCCTTGATCCCACTAAGAACCCCCCGTGTAGCTGGAGCTGATGCACGTTAAATCTGTCGAAGCTCAAAGTCCTCTCGAGGGCATGGTGTGGAAGTTTGGAAAGGGAGGTAACAGCCAAGGTGTTCTCCTCGTTACATGACCGAGGTACAAAGTTACGAGGTTCGTCACTAATAGCCCTCGTGTTGCTTGTAGTGCAACGTTAATAGAAAAAAAATAATCAATCAATCGATCCTCCTTCTTGTCAACCAATTTTTATCTTTTTCTTTTAATGTTTCAAACATCTAGATTATAATTGCACCTCTTGTTTGGCGCAGTATAGACATAATTGTTTTTGTGCCATTAAAATTTCATCTTCACTCACTTACTTTCCATTCAGGGACTGGCCTTCTTAGGTAGGCACGGGCATCATGACCCCAAAGCACCATAGTAGATTCTTTCCTAGGGCGTTTACTATCTTTGATAAACACGGGTGACGCATCCCGACATACCTAATGATCCTTTTCTGTTTTCGTCCCCTCCCTTGTCAAATAATTTTTCTTTTTTCTTCCATCTTGCGTGCAGGTCGCATTCGCACGTGGTTTGGTGGAGCTTAGCGAAATTGGATCTTGCGGCATAAACTTACTTTTAATCACTATCTTACGCCATCGACCTACTTCTGAATACAAATTTCTGTCGTAATATCTGTATTAAATTTTCCGTCGCTATTATACGAATATGTATTTTCTTAAAATCCATTATGTACACTTTCTATGTTAATCTAATTTGCATCATTTTCCCTTTGTTTGGAAAGAAGCTGTAAATTTCAGAATAAAATAATAAAATAAACTCATACATTAAAGAAAGGTACTCGAGTAGTTTCCATTATTAGCTGAGAATTCGATCAATTGAGCCTTATTTTGTACTTGTCTGTCGAGCATACACCATTTTCTAATATTTTTCGAATTCGATTTCCTTAGTACAAATTAAACTTCATTAAAGTCTATATATAGTAACACATTTGTAAGATATTAAGATAAAAAAAATCTACTTGTTATTGAACCAGACAACCACGCATATTTTTTCGAAGAAATGTCCCTTTGAAAATCTTGTACGTAATAAGAGAACGAGAGAGGTTTGTTTTTGTTTTTCATTCTTTAAAAGGAATTTTTCTGTGTTAATGAGATTATTATATTTCATTTTATTACTTCTGTCTGTCTTATTAAAACATTTAGGCTGAATGAAAATTCTATTTAATAAAAAAGCGATTATTTAATTAAATTATTTCATACTCCAATTTCCTTTTAAATAAATTGAATGCAATTAAATGTCTCTCTAATTGAATACAATTACTTATAAAATTTTTAATTACATTTGAAATAGTGGGCAGCATAATCAAATACAAGGAAATGAAACTAAAAAAATTGGACATCTTATTTTAAGCTCCTCTTTTGTAAAAAAGATGTTCAATTCTTTTAAAGTAAACATAAACAATATGTCCTTCTAGTCTAAACACATTTAAGCATTTAATGTAAATTTTATTTGCCACAAAAGAAACCTACTTTATTGGGAGAAAAAATAAATATATCAAACTATTGAAATAATTAATCTTATTAAAATACATTATTATGTAAAGAACTTTTAAAAAATGTTTAAAAAGTTAGAAATAAAACAAGTATTTTTATTCATAAAAAAAGAAAAATTAAATTTAAAGGATGTTTGTGATATAATCATAGCAATCTCGTTAAAGAAATAATTATTATTACAATAAATACTATAAATAAAAGATTTATTTATCAATGTTTAAGTAATAGTTTTAAATTAATGAAAAATGTATTTTAAAATGCCTCTATAAATTAATAAAATTTAGTAGCATATTTCTTAGCATTAGCATATTTAGTGTAAATATCTTATACTATATTTTAAAGGATTTGAGAGAGTGGATACAGTTAAACACTTGATATCTATTCCGATTTCATTGGAGAGTTATAAAATATGCCACAAAAAGTAGTGATACATAAGAAATAATGTCATAATGACGTCAAAAAATAGTAAACCAAAATTAGAAAATTTAAACGTTATTCATGAAAATACCAAATTTAAACGTTATTGTATGATAATGTTAAGATGATAATAATTTTATAATTAGAATATATAACAATAAATTACAATAATTAATTATATATAATAATATCTCTGTATATTATAATTATGTATATAGTTATAAAAATTATAGTTAATTAAGATAAATTATAATTATCCATAATTACAAATAAATGTAACAATTGAAACTAATTATTATAGTAATTATGAATAACTATAAATTGTTGTGACAATAATAATAAGTATAATCAGAAAAAATATAATACTTACTATAATAATACTTTTAAACATAAAAATTATAATTGTTTAAATAGTTTTCATTTGAATTATTGTAAACAATTACAAATGATTGTAACAATGTAAAAATAACTGTTATTATTATAACATAATACTTTTAATAATAATAATAAAAAGCATAATATTTATTATAATAATAATTATAAATAATTTTAATTTTAATAATAAAAATAGTAATTGTAGTAATTGTTGTAATTTTAAAAATAATCAATAATTATAATTATGTGAATATAATAATAATGATTATAATAATAATTAATCATTATAAGAATTATAAATCATTATAATAATAAAAATTATCATTTTTATAATTATATATATGTAATTATTACTGTAAATTTTTCATTTATATTCATAGATATGAGAATGTTTTTATAATTATTAATAATTATTTTTAAATTATAATTATTTTACTTTATATATTATAATATAAATATAATATTACTTTATATATTAATATTATAAATATAAAGTAAGGTGATGTAACATGATTTATACAAAAGAAAAGATTTTTCCTAGAACAATTCATTCATTGCAAACATTGAACATTCTACCTTTTTCATAAATTAATTTTTTTCCATACACCGATGTAAAAACTGTGTTTTACCCTTTCCTTCCAAATTATATATATATTTATATATATATGTGTGAGTGTGTGTTTGTGTGTGTAGGATTTCCCAGCTAATTACCAAAGAATTAATTTTATTTTAAAATGTACTGTAAAACCAGTTCCTCAGATACTCGATAGATGGCACCACGAATCAGCGTCATGTGATAGCTCACACAGCGCCACCTATTCATATAATCATCAAATACGTCTTCGTGTTCGTTATCATCTAAATTGTGTTTAGTCTATGCTCTTTAAAAAGGACGTTGATTCCTAAAAGTGCGTTGTTAAAAAAAACAGCGTATATTAGTGCCTTAACGTTAATCGCAAGATTCCAGGTACTGTAAAACATATTTATTTTTTGGACAATCCATCTAATTGTAATGAAGTGCCATCATGTAATATTTTTTTAATCATAAAAAGAAATATCTGAAGAAAAAATAAATTAAACGTATTATTTTCTAAGTGCATTTATATATATATATATATATATATATATATATATATATATATATATATTCAAATTGTCATACTTGAATTCAAATTATAGGTGTGTCTTTTTTTTATTATTGTGTGTGTGAATGGTTGTGCAATGGTATTTCAAATCACTCAGCATTTCCCAGACGCTTAATGGAATAAATGCATAAGTAATTAGACTTCCTCTTTCAGAAAGCGTAAACATTCTCCCTTTCGCATGAGATATTTTCAGCGTCGCCTGAACAACAATTACGCTGTTTGATTTCACTCTCTCAATGAATGATAACTTATTACTTTGAGGGGAAAATAGGTTTGGCAGATTCTTGAATTCTAAATTAAGCAAATTGAAAGTGTAATCTCAAAATAGAGGATTTTGTTTCTTATTCTCTGAATATTTCACTGTATGCCTGAATATTTTGGTTCTAAATGAACTACTTTATATTCCTTCCCAATGTTTAGTTTTAATGCTGTAGGAAATTTTAACATAGGGATTTCAGATTGATATGATAAATAATCTATTAAAAAAAGGAGTACTTTAACAAATTATATTGCAATAAACTGAAAGAAATTTCATATATTTATATCATTTTCACAATTTATTTCAAATATCCTTGCATTTAACTATTGTGTTCAATGTATATTTTTGATACGTATATCTATTTAAGCAAATTAATTAAACGAAGTTTACCATAATAAGCGTGTTTCATTTTAAAATCACTAGTTGTTGCTATTACGTAAAAGCGATTAGAGTATAAATTTTAAAATTATTTAATTCTATTTAACTATTCACATATTAATTCACGTACCTCGCTTAAGGACGGCTGGAAGATATTTATCCTAGCGGAAGTATTAGATCTAAAGCCTAATTCTTCAAGGACAATTAAGAAACTAAGGGACTTAATCACTAAAGATACTGAATATGATGAGGAGTTCACAAAAAAATTGTTTACGAGTATAATAGAACAGCGAAAAACGAAAGAAGAAATAGAAGAAAAGTTGCACTTTGAAACACTTGCCGAAGCACAACGAAGAGAAACGATGTCAAGATCAACAAGAAATTGAGCTAGAGCGATTAAAATTAGAAAATCAACTCAAATTATACACAAAGGTCGACGAAACCGACAACTAAAATTTACTAGACAACGAAATACCCAAATTTCTCCATAAATATGAGGTTAAAGAAGATATTAGCTTATATTTAGTCTTATTCGAACGTCAAGTGCAACGATTAACAATTTCAAAAGAAAATTGGGTTTCATATCTTTTAAAACTCTTACCTTCCGGAATTTCTCACATCATCACACGTGAACCAGAGGAGATAGCAAACAACTACGACCACGTAAAAAAACTTCTGCTAAAAAGATTTAAATTAACGCCAGAAACGTTTTGCCAGTTATTTACCATGCATCAAAAAGGTTACAGCCACACTTGGACTGATTTTTATCAAGAACTTGCGACATATTTCGACGGATGGACAACAGGGTTAAAAATCGAATCTTTTGAAGAATTAAGGAAACTGATAATCTCAGATCAAATGAAACGTGGAGCTCCTACCGACTTGATTAAAATATCAGAATATTTTTACATGAAAAAAAGTTAACTTAAATATCTGTTCTTTGATTTTAATTGGAAGAAAGAATGTTAGCGAATCGTAAAGAGTACTGTAAATTTTTTAGAAGAGACTGCTTCGCTCTTTGGAAATCAAAATAAATATATATTTTTTATTATTGCATTAGAATTTAAAACATTCCCTTACTGCGATTAGATTCTTTGGAAGAAGAAATCTCACTCCTCTTGAAAATATCGAAAAGATAATGACGAAAAATTTTTAACTTTTTACAGAACGTTGTAATGTGAGAGAATAAAAAATAAATAAATTTAACGTTGAAGATGAACTCCAGAAAAAATAAAGTCTAATTTTGAACAGATATTGTCATCAATGCCAACTGACAAGGAAAATGAACTAGCCATAATATTTAGTATGAGTACACTAAATGAAATCATGGTATAATTTCGCCATAATTAAAGATTATGTTCATGCACAGCGGATTTCGTATCAGGTTTGTATTCTCACTCCATCTGTTATGAACCTATAAGGACGCTTCGCTGCAAAGTTAGTCTTTCCAAGGAAAAGAGTCATTTACAGAGATTTCATTTGTCTTCAAAGAAAGAAACCCTTAACCTTGATGACCAGTTTGGCAACTTGGCGATAAAAAAGAAGGCTCTCGAAAGTACTGAAATCTTATCGAAATGTAGATTGAGAGAAAATTTATGTTTTTTTTTCTTGAATTTCTCTGTGACGCCACACTTAATCTCAAACATATATAAATGTGGAGAGACACGAAGCCTGAGAATAACTTGCTGAGGAATTTCTCCGAAACGTGACCGAGCGAATTTTTCAGGATCACCGTAAGCTTTCAGAGTTCATGCAAAGTGTTAATTTTGAAATTTGTCTGTATTGCCAACTAGTAAGCTGGTAAGCTGAACGTTATTGAAAGAGTTTTGACCGTTATTTTGAATGCTGCTTTCTGTTGCTGAAGCATGTAATAGCTGTTTTATTTTGCCTGTTGTGTCGCCAATCTTGTTTGCCAACCTATTGTGTAGCCAATTGCTGTGTTTTTCTGATTGGGTTGTTGGTATGTAAAAATTATGTTACCTGTACTTCGTCCTTTCCTCAATATCTAGAATAAAGTTTTATTTGACATTACCTTCTTCTCTGGACAGTTTTCACCGTAAACCTACAAGATTGAATTTTTGTAATCCATTAAATTATTGTATAGGAGAATATGAGCCGCACTTGCCAACTATACAGTAGTTGTAATACTATCACAATTTTGTGATATCGTAGGTATTTTAGGAAGTATGTAAGTCGTGTAGGTATTTTAGGAAATGAATAAGTGGACCCTGTTGACGATTGCCAATGGATTTTGTAGAGCTAGCAAAGTGCTGCAATACATGCCCTAAAGGGTGTATTTTCTTTAGCTAGGAATGGTCATCATGATCCTGAGGTACCGTAGAGAGATCTTTTTCTTTCCTATGGGGTCTTCTACTTTTTTTTCATTCGAGTGACACACTCCCGGGATACCCTAGCGATACTTCTCTATTCTCGACTATCTTATCAATCATTGATAATTTTTTTCCTACTTTTCAAACATCTAGATCATAATTACATATTGTTTGGCGTAGTATGGTCTCATCTGGCTCTTGCACCATTCAATTCCCCCGTCATTCACACCGCTGTAAACACTAAACTTATGTTTTGAATATCACGAAAATGGCGTAGTAGAAAACACGCAATCTTCAGACCGGCAGCAAACTACAATGGAGCATGGTCTCATGTTCCAAAAAGAAAAGGGGATATTAAGTTAACTCACCTTTACAATGGACACAGTCACTAATACTCATAGTCTTTTCTGCGAGGATGCTCCCAAGTGTCAATCATGTCATGTCCCACACAATGAATATCATATTTTAATTGGTTATTCTGTGTTTCATAATCATTGGTCCTTATTTTTTAGAGCAACCGTTTAAAACTTGTTTCATTTAGTGGGGGGGGGGGGGGGTAACTCACCGCACCTTATTTGTTTTCTAGCATGGCTTTCTGTCTGCGTGACATTTTAAATTGTATTCATAGTGTTTTATATGTTATTTTATATGACAATTATTTTAAAAGCGTTTCTTAATTTAAACAAATGCTTGGCGCAGCTTATAGAGTTAGTATTGGCTTTAGAGCTTTTAGCACCATTGCTTAACACATCTAAAATTTACACTAGCATCAGGTGTCATATATTAAATCGAATTGAGTTTCAAAGTACTCGACTAGTGCATCATGGATATTTGATAAGCAACTTACCATCTTTAATACTGACTTCAATATCCGACTATAACTTGAGATTATGAGGTTCTCTGCCAATAGTTTATTGAAAGTTTGACTCAAATCAATCAACTTACATTATCGTATTTAAACTTTTTTTTCCGAACGTTTTCCTACCAATTTCATTTCATGGTCGCGATAATCGAATGTTTATAGTCGCGAGCTATCGGGCGTCACAGTTTGCGACGAGTTGGGGGTTCGAGTCCTCATCCCGCTAAAGACCAGCCGTGTAGTGGGCTCATACACGTTAAACCTATTAACGTTCTAGGTTCGCCCATTATTGTGGTGTGGGTGTTTAGTGTGGTATCCCAGGTATCATTCTCGTCACTTGACATAAGTTTAAAATTAAGAGATCTGTCGCTTTAGCCTTTGAGCTGATTTTTATTTAAATGTTTTTCAACAACGAATTTATTTTCAGCAAATAAATAACTTCCTTTTCGAAATGTGACCACGGTTGCTTAATGGCTATGGTCACGGACTCGTGGCCGGCGATTTTCATCGAGTCGTGTATTCGAGTCCTGGTGCCACTAAAGACTTGCCGTGTTGCTGGGGCTGATGCACGTAAAGTCAGTCGGGGGTCAAAGTTCTCACTTTGGGGTGGTGTGGAAGTTAGGAGAGGGCGGTGCTAGCTCAGGTATCGTCCTCGTCACTTGAGTGAAGTTCAAAATTATGAGGTCCGTCCCCAACAGCCCCCTTTTTTCTTTTAGTGCAGCTTTAATGAAATCAATCCAATACAATCGCTTACAAAATATGAGGCTACGGTAACCCAGTTGTCATAGTCATGAGTTTCGTGATTGGTGATGTAGTGGAGTCATAGGTTTGTGTCGTCGTGTTATCGAAAGATCGCAATGCGGAATAATGGAGACTTTACAACGTTAAACTGGCTCGTTAAGCGTTCACAACAGACACGTGATGTAGTATGGGAATCAGGAAAATAAGGTACTAAATCATGTGTGTTTGTGAGTCCACAGTAGCCTGGCTGTTAGAAGAACATACTGGTAACCAGTATGAAACGAATTTCAGAATTTTATTTAAAAATATCATACTGTAGCAGATTTGATATGCATTAAATCTAACAGAAATAAGAGTCCTCCCAGTGGCATACATTTATAAAATACTTCCTTTTATAAGGTACGATATTTATTATTCAATGTCCCTGAAAAGCTACATGAAGGCTATTGGAAACGGGTTTAGTGATTTTGAGGCTCTATTAAGTGCCGAGGACAATACCTGAATTGGCACTCTCCTGCCAAACTTCTACACTATGTCACAAGAGAGCTAGGAACTTGGAACAGATTTAACATGTTTCAGTCCTCTACACGGTGGGTCTTTTGTTCTATCAGGGCTTGAACTCATGACTCGACGAAAACAAAACCTGCAGAAGTCCGCGACCATAACCACTAGTATACTTTGACACCAAATCTTCCAGCTTTCTCATCCACTAGAGTATAAGAGATCTATGTTTTCTGTTCGTCAGATGGGAATGTTTCACTATTATTTGTCTCTTATGGAAATCTTTATCACCCTATATTGTTCCATGTTGCAGAATTAAGGGTAGTGTGAGAGAGAATAGCGATGATTAATTTAGATGCTATTGATTAAATGCTTAGAAGAAAGTTGTTTAACTTAAAATACTAAATATTTAAAAACAATAATTTTACAGCAGTATACAAATTATAGTTTAATACGTATTTGGACAAAAGTTTTGATTACAAGGGACCGTTCTCTTTGGTGTTTATCTAGGAACTCACTGCGATCGACTCGTGTCGGGGTCTTCTTTGTCTTCTCATCAAAGAATATGCCGAATCATCTGAAATTACGATAGTTTAAAGAGGCTTTGAGTTTCATTAAACTTGGAGTCTCGGGATTGTGTCATATGAAGTGAGCACTTAACTATTAATTGATTCTGTTAGACCAAAATAGATAAGTTATGAGACAATGATCGTTTAAAAATAATTTTATGAATCTATTTCAGCATATCGGAACTTTGGCACAAAAAACCGACTTATAAGAGATTGAGGATGAAGGAGAATAATTATAAAAGTAACCAATCCTTCAATTTTGATATTATTATTATATCTTTGAAGTTTTTAACACAGAGAGAGAAAGATCACTCGCTTGTTTTTCTTGTTTTGGGATAAAACAAATATGGTTTGATTTGCCAACGTGTCCCATATAAGTTTCTTGATTTCGAAATATCCAAGGCTGGTAATCACTAAAGACCTCTCGTGTAGTGAGAATGATGTATGTTAAATTTTTCTAGATTCCAAATTATGAATTATTTCAGATATTTGACAAAATAAAACATAATTTAGATATCAACATAATCGTGATGCAGCATAATGATTGTTTATTTGAAGTTTTTATAAAACTATTTGCAAAAAGAAGAATTTAGTAAGATCAAATTATTTGGGATTGTGTTGCTTTCCTTACCAATTAAAATGTTACGATTGGAGAAAAACTCGACAAGTTTATTTCTCAAATTCGATTCGATTTCCAATCTATTTCTATACTTATTTTTTTTTGAAAAATCAGTGTTTAAAATCCGACTTCCCACTTATAGGTTGCGATAAATCGAAATTTTACAACTTTTTGTGGTAAAGTTGAGTACTTTTGACGGCACGACAGCCAAAATGACATCAATGGTACTTTGTCATGCCTGTTTTTTGAGTGATTTGTCACACGATAGTTCAATTATAGATTCACGATCTGAATCCGATAACTTTGTCCCTGATGTATGTTAGATGTAAAAGGATTTCTTTCCGTTCTAAATCACTGTTTACTGAGAGAAAGTATTCGTTAAGATTATTCCCCAAATCTACTAAACGTTACTTGATAGCATCTGGAATCGCATTCGGCAATGGACTCACATTAGACTTTTTCTGTATGCCGTTAACTTCATAAAAGCTTTGGAATAACCAGATTGCGCACAAACTGAGTTTGTTTATAGCAGCTACCAGCATATTCTTCCACTTTAAAAACAGTAATATTGTAATCTTACAAGGACAGAATTAAATATTCAAAAAAATCAATTGTAACAAAGGTATTCCGCATCGTTTTACAAGTTATGAATCGATGCGAAAATTTAGCAACCCAGAAATTTGTTTTTCGTCACTTGGTACCGGATAACTAAGGAAACTCTGTTATAGTGTACTTGCGTTAGACTTTTAATTGGATTTTTATTATCGTCGTGCTACAGTGACAGGAAAGCTATTGGCGACAACCTCATAATGTTGAGTCTCGGTCAGGTGATGATGACAATATCTGAGTTTATACCTTCTCCTGACTACCAGGAAGACCTTATGGTAGTTTTCCATAAGGTCTCCACGCATTCCTCTCCTGACTACCTTCTACACCAGGAAGAACTTATGGTAGTTTTCGCTGAAGTGGAAGGTGGACAACAACCAAGTGATGATAATAGTATGTGTTTGAAACTCTATTGAATATAATGTTCAATATTCTCCATTAATTTACGTAACGATAATTGGCTTAAAACGAGTCTCCTACTACAATTCGCCAACTTCAATTTTCATATTCTGTAAAAATATTGATACTGTTTTCTTAATGTTTTGAAAATTTCTTTAAATTTCAAGTGTCACTATATAAATATGCTTTGCTGTTGGAAAAAGGATAGCGTTAATAAGGAATTTTGTGCCAAAAAAAATATTAAATATGTTCATTCGTAAAATTGAGGAAAACATCCCAAATGAGTACACGAGATTTTTAAAAAAGGGAATCATATTCTGAAGAGTTTTCTTTCTTTATCTTAGTTCACATGGTGAGTAAAAATAGAGTAAATTCCTAATTCCTTCTTGGAAATGATCAAAATGACCGTTGCGGATTCTCCATGAAACAATTCCTCCCTCTTCGCTGATGACACTCGATCGTCTGTGCGTTCGCATTCCAATTCCCGCCAAACATGTCAAAGTAGACCTCGAACAAATCCTCTCGAACATTCCCCTCTCTCCCCTCCTGAAAGGCGCTATCAACAAGCCTCAGCGCGTGACGCAACAACCGACAGAAAGCTCCTCCCCCGACCACCCTCTCACGGCGCAGACTTCTACATCCACCAGAACTCTCGGAGAATCCGTCGAGAGAAGTTGGAGCATTCTCTCCCTCTCCGTCCCACTTGACAAAATATCGTTTGCACGTGGTACTAGATTTGCTGTTCCAGAAGAGTTCGATTTCGTACTTGTTAGTAAATTTTCACCTGCTTGAAAAAAAAAGAACATTTTCTGATTTTGCGTGGATTGTGTCAATTGGAGATGCTGCGCTTGGTTTTGGGCTGGGCGCTGGTAGCATGCTGCTGGTCTGCCGAAGGGGTCGAGGTGGAGCCCCGCCTGATCCCACAGAACTTCCCGGGACGGTGCCGAAGGGCGCCTCCGGGACTCAACAACATACCCAAGGTGGCGGGGGACAACGGATTCTACATAAAGATATCCGGCAATCCGGAAAAGTATCAACCTGGGGAACTCTACACGGGTGAGTCACGTTTTGTTCTTTTCTTCGAACTTTTTCTGATTTTTTTTCATGATCACCATAAGTTAGTAACTCGAGAGAAGAAGGATTCTTTTATTAAAATATAATGAATAAATATGCTGTAAAAAGTTATATAGTCCATATATAACTATAAATAAAATTAAAAATTTCTTTTGATATTTAGAAAAGGATAGAAAGATGACTGTACATTTGTTTGCGTGTATCTGCTATTGCAGTTAATAGCACGTTTTGTGTAATTCTAATAAATATTGGCAAGCTAAGTATACATGATGGGAAAACTTGAAGACTTTAATTCAGTGGTTCTCAATCTTTTTTTCAAAATCGGGAAATTCTAAACTCTGACTTTTTTAATGGGACATTTACAATACAACGTAAACTTTGAACATCATTTCTTTAATAAACTTTAAAGCTGGGCATTACCTTTACAAAAGAAGAAAATAACGTTATTAATTGAAACAAATATATTTATTTAAAAATATGCAAATTATAATATTTAAAAATATTTCTAAATTTAAGAATGTACATAAACTTGGTGATTCTTGAAGATTTCAGCAATAGTGGAACAAATAAATTATATATATATATAATCTCACTCACATTTCCTCTTTTAAACTATCCAGGAACATATTTTTTTAACATTGACTCTCATTTAAGAGCCAGCCTTAAAAAATATATGGCATGGAAAATCATATTATGGTCCGTACCCTTTTTTTTTCCTGGACCAGGATATTCACTTTATTCAGGGATTTCGTGTTATTCAGAAGTATTACCGATCGCTGATTGTCGTCCAAATTTGTTGATTACAATACCATACAAATATTATTTACCATAGCATTGATTTTTTCTTCTGCAAAAACTTTTAATTGTGTATATAGTTTTCTCGTAAAATACTTGAAATGACTTCACCACCAGTAAACAGCGGACCATGGATAGAAAATCGCGGCATTTTTTTTAAAGATTTGGTCGTATTTTCTTAATGAAATTGTTTACCAATTAAATGTCAATTTCAACGTTCATGTTTGTTTCTCACTTGTAAAAATTAAAGCCCGTATTTAAACTTAATATTCAAAATTGTTCCATAAAATCCAATACAGAATTGATCAGAGTAAAGATAAATGAAGATTGAAATTTTTCTATGAAATATATTGTAAAGAACAGATTACACCACCAAAGAGACTCTTTTCTTTGAAAATATTAAATAGTTTGTTTAAACTAAATTTATTACAATGTGTGATCTATTACAAATGCCGTTTATTGGCTAATAATGACAAATAAATATTAAAATCATTTGACATAGAAATAGAAAGAAAAAAAGAGAATTTCAAGGAGAAATGTTTGAATAATTTATTCATTTTCAGTCATTTTTCGATTCCTAATAACATATGAGTCAAGTTATTACATCAGTTACAATGTGTAAACAAAACACTTAATTTTTATATATACTTTTTATATTTCAATCCAATAAGAAAACTTAGGAGAAATTTGTTATGGCATTTTTAAAAATCGAGTTCGTTACTGGTGAAAGCAGGCTTCAAACATGTACGCAAAAAAACGATAAAAATTTAAAAAGTGGTTAGCTAGAATATTTTGTGATGACTAAAATAATAAACCTTTTGGACGCTAAGAAACTGTATAATCAAAAAAGTACTTCTTTAACATAACTAATTATCACAGAATTTTCTCACGAAGAAGAAATGCTGTAAAACAATAGATGAACGACGAAAGAAATCTTCTGAAACTAATAATACAACTGTTCCAATTAATCTAAGAGTTAAAAAATTGTACTTTTGTAAAATATTTCACGAAGAAAAAATATTCAAACAATATCGAAGTACTAATAAATGAAAATTAATAAACTTATTTATTTTGTTTCAAAGGTGTTTTATAAAATGTATTTTATGCCCTTAAATAATTTTATTATACTAAAAGATTCTTTATGACGAAATCCCTTAAAATAAATCAGCAAAAAGTTAAAACATCACACAAAGATTATAGATGTTTTGTGGAAGATAAACATACCTCATCCGCAGGAGGGGTCTTTTTTTTCTTCATAATTGAAAGGAAATCATATATTGTGAATATAATAGACGGAAATTTACTGAAAATTGGATAATTGCAAACAATATTCACAGCTAAGATACATACGACAAAATAATGTTTGAAGGTACAGTTCGACAAAATTGAGAACAATGATTTTATTAAACTTTCAATTATAGTTCGCACGGACCAAGAGTTCCTTTCAGAATTGGAGACAGAAATGTTTCTCCAATCTTTCTTCGAGGAATAAACTCATTTTTGGTTGCTTTGTTTTCCTTTTCACCAGAAAACAGTTTTATCCGATTACAGGATACTGTTACTACATTTAATTATTAATCGATATATTATCGTTTGGGCATTTCTTAGAAATTACCTTGTAAGAGGGATGTGACGTAAATCAACTTCTTCCCCAGAGAAAAGTTAGAGCATTGTATTATACATGCAACCTAAAACACGAATTTAATCTCTGCCTTTTGATAACATAATTCGGCATTTCTTTCATAACTATGAAAATATATTTGAATTTAAAACCTTGTATTTAAATATATTTTCCTATATACTCTGTACATTTGGGTCTATATATTTAGATAATATAATAAATTTTTGTATTAATTTTGAATATAATGATACATAATGCATATTATGCATAAAAAATCTAACATATATTACATATAATAATGTATGTCATATATAAAAATATATTGCACATAATATTATACTACATACAAAACTATTATGTTATGCAGTAATATATTAATTTTGAATATAATGATACATAATGCATATTATGTATAAAAAGTATAACATATATTACGTATAATAATGTTTGTCATACATAAAAATATATTACACATAATATTATACTACACACAAAACTATCATGTTATGCCGCAATATATATTATATATCTAATACTTAAATCCATGTATTTGTAATGAAAATTATATAAATGATATTATAAGACAGTTTTTTCCTAACTAGGGAAATATATACGACTTTAACATCTTAAATTTTAACATAAATTTCTATGTATTCGGACTATAAATTTAGAAAATATTACTTTGTGTGATCCAGACTTAAATATTGTTATAGATTGTGAGATTTAATGAAATGAACTTGTATATATAAAAAATATTATTGAACTCACAATATATTGAAAGTCTATCGTACATTTATTTTTATTTATGTTTTGAAAAATCAATACTTGCTATAAGGAGAAAGTTATTTGAACTACTAGTTTATAATTTCATGCATAATATAATAACGCTGAATAATAAGATTTGATATTCATTGAAAAATTTTTTATTTCATAAGTATTATAAGTAAAATAATAATATAATTCTCAGGAAATTTAGAAACAAGGTAGAAATTAACTGTCAATAAAAAAAATATCAGCTTGAATTTTAAATATACTTTCTGATTCTTATATTTAACAATACTATATTACTCGATTCATAATATATTTTTTTAACTGTGAAATGTTTGGAATATGATATGCCGATAAATAATTTGATTATAATAAGTCCGGAATAATGAATGATATTTTATGCTATAAATATTTAATATTATTTAATGTTTACATGGATTTTTATCTGAACCTTTTTAAAGTAAAATGAAAATTTTGATATTTGAAAATAATTTCTTGAAGAGGATTAGAGGAGTATTTAGTAGGGTATAAATTTATGTGTTTGTGCGCGGGTGCATAATTTAAATTTGTATCACAAAGACAAGATTTATTTCTGTTTGTGGAATGTTAAATTTTCTTAGATAATTTCCGTCAATAAAGAAATAAAAAGAGTCGCTGTAACGTTCATAAGTTAATGTACAAAGATATACAAAACTCTAAATTATTTTACACAGTCTGTTACTTGTCTCGTTTGTTCCCTTCCACCTCCGATAGTAATAATTTTAAAACTATTTTCAATATTTAGGTATGTAATTATTTCTGGAATGAATCGCCGCGGTAGCCTAGTGGTCATTATTGCCGACTCGTGGGTTGGCGTTGTAGTTTTTACGCCGTGGGTTTGAGTCATGCATTATAAAAGACCAGTAGTGTAGTGATGTTGATGCACTTTAAATCTGGTCCAAGTTACAAGTCCTCCCGTAGCGTGGTGTGGAGTTTGGAGATGAAGGCGCCAGCTCAGATGTCGACGTCGTCACTTGAGCGAGGTTATAAATTTCGATATCCGTCGTGAATAGCCGTCGTCTTGCTTCTCAATGCGACGTTAGTAAACCAATACAAACCATATTCGAAAATAATATGGCGCTCATACTACCTTCAACATTAAGATATATAATTGTTTCTGGGGGGGGAAGGAATTTAATTTATGGAAGGAAAAAAAAAAGGAGTATTTTCTTTGTGCTTATTTCTGTAATTTTTCATATAATCTTTTAATTAAGTAAAAAATAATATCAAATAAAAATGTCTCCTTTTTCTATTTGTTGATTTAGAGTTAGGAATTTTGAAATACGTTTACTCAAAAATAAATTACGATGAGTTTAAGAAACTCTGCAACGAATTCAGGAAATATTTAGCCAGATCCCAAAATTTAAGAAAACACCTTTAAGAGGATTAATGGTCTCTTTCAGTTCTATAAATAATATTAATTTTTGCAAACATCTGTTTGTCAATATTAAAAACATCGAAACATTTTATTCAAAACACAATTACTCTATATTAATATTCCTTTTTTTATGTAAAATATAATTTTGCTGCATCTTTTACACATTTTATATTAATTTTATCTAAGTATAGCTATATTTTCTATTACATATTGGTTTCACGAGATTAACTGACTATTTACATGTTTAATGGAAACTGAAAAAGGCGTAAAATCAGCAGATTTGACATCGAGCAAGTTGTAAGTAATTGTACTTTATAAAAAATGTCAAAAAAAATAATAACAAATACAAAAATCAATACATTTGTAAAAAGGTATAAATTTTCATTCATTTAATTATAATTTATTTTACTCTAAAAATATTTCAAGTAATAGTGGTTGTTATTTAAAATTCTATAGTTAAATACTGTAAATTAAAAAGCGTAATTAAAATATGTATATATGTATTATGATATACATATATAAATTTATATATATATATATATATATATATATATAAATAATAATAATTCAACTTATATTTGTAATAATTTCACTGAAAAAATAATTTAATTTTCTAATTTTTCCATTCTCTAATTCAAAAGTAAAGTGTTCATTTCTGTTTTCTGATCCAATTCCGAATTATCCTTTTATTTATAAAATCACGTGCTTATAAATTTATTTTAATTTTTCAGAAATTACGTTATCATAAATCTTTCAGAAATAATCCCTTCTACCCCAGTGGACGTCCTGAATATCCCTCATTGACCCTTCACCTTTTACCACGTGATCTTGAGAAATCCCTAAATATCCCTGCCTATAAAATAAATTACAAGGTTCAATTCGCTCTTATCTTCTCTCTTCTACCCTCTTCTGTTATAACTGCATGGCGTAGAAGCGTCTCCAGCCTTATGGAATTTTGTTGTCTCTCTCTCTCTCTCATCTAAAATTAATAAAAAAATCTTTAATTAAAGCTTCAGTTATACTACCGAAATTAGGTTAAAATAAGGCAGAGAATGCAAACACACTTATGAATTTTAGCAATTTTTTTGTTCAGTAAAAGCTTTTATTTTTATAAACAGTTTTCCGGAATTATTGCAGATATTAATTTATTTGGTAATATTTAAGATAGTTCGATGACCTGTTTTAAAAGTCCCTAAAGAATTCAAAGTCGCCAACCCCCTGCTCTGTAGACTGCATTTCAGCCCCAAATAATTATCTTGAAATTTAATCATTAACTCTTACACTTAGAAAAATAAAATTTTAACATAAACTCTCAAATGTAATGCGTGCATAAAATTGAAAGATGAATCCTTTCTTGAAATTCTTTTCGTTGTTTTATGGGATTAGTTATAGATATTCCGTCGTGTTCATGCTCTAAATTTCCGTAGAACCATCTTGTACTCTGAAACATAAATTTACTTCTACCGTCTGCTCATCTCTTCAGCATTTTATTACTCTTGGAGAAATTGCATTGTATCCGGTATTTCTGAAATTCACAAGTCCTAAATAATAACCTTCATACTTGGAGATATGTGTTTCGGTTTTATTATTCTAAACTTATTAACAGTATGTCAAGTTAACCTTAAAAGTGTAATAATATAATTTCTATATAATCGAAAATTAATTAGGTAAATTTTGCTTTAATAATTCCAAAATAGCTATTAATGGAATGTAAAAGAAAAGAAATCGGTGATAGGTTGAAAATGGAATAATTATAATTATTTAGAAATACTTTTTTATTCATAGTCATATCGTTTGAGATATTTATTACTGTTAATAGATTAGTTTTTTGTATTTTTAAATAATTTAAATGGCCCTTTCAATTGCTGTTGCGATTTTGTTGATATAGAATTAATAATCGGAAAGCTTATAACGTTTGCTTGCGTTATTTTTAGAATGAGACATGGTTTACACTTTTATACACTGTAGTAAGATAATACCAGTGTTAAGAAAATGAGTTACATAAACATAATTTAAAATGAAAAGGGAACTCCAAACAAATACGGAAAAATTAAGTTACACCAATGAATTATGAAATTGGAAAACGATGTTAATGTTATTTCATTTATTACAATTTTTTTTTCCATTTATTACAATTTTTTTTTTTCATTTATTAAATTTTTTTTTTCATTTATTACAATTTTTTTTCATTTATTACAACTTCGTTATTATTGAGTCTGATATGTAAAATGTACGAAATATTTTAATGTACGATACGTATTATATATTATTTATTTTCTGAAATTTTTTATATGTTTTCTTTTGGATCAGTTATTTTAAGTCTCATACGTGTACCTTAGGTATTATATGGTATTCTTCATGAGGGGGGGGGGTAAGGGAATACACATGCGCGCTAGATTCATCTAAATCAATTATTTTAAAACTGTAGTAAGTGTATCCCAGGGACTACGATGGAGTCTTTCAAGGTGGATATGCACAAGCTAAGAAAGGGACAAATAACAAAAATCCAAATTAAAATTACGAGTTTTTTGTCAGGGGATGCGTGATTTTTCTGAAACTGTCATTTAAAGTAATTTTTGGTAAAAAAAGTAACCCTGGTATTATATGGAAATATTTCAAGGAGCTCATGGGTAATAAAGAATAAATAACAAAACTAGAAAAACCAATATATGTAAATAATTTATGAATCTCTTATCTGGAGAGGGGAAGGGTAGGGTGATACATGTTTCGTCATTATAAGTTATTTTAAAATTGTGGTACCATAGCTTTGGGATTATACTGGCTTCTTTCAAGGTGTACATGCGCATGATATTGAAAATGATCAATAAAAAAAACTCCACAGTAAATTTAGAAGTATCCTGTCGGGGATACGTGATTCTTCTGAATCAGTAATTTTGAAACTGATCCCTGAAACTGATATCTGAAATTACATGGAAATCATTCGAAGGGCTTATGGGTATAGTAATAAAAGAGAAAATAATATAACCCTAAAACAAATGTATGTAAATAATTTACGAATATCATAACTATTGGGCACGAGATTCTTCTGAATAAGTTATTTTTAAATTATCGAATGTGTACACCTAAGATTACACGTAAGTCCTTCAAGGGGTACATGAGCCTGCTAAGAAAGGAATAAATAGCAAAACAAGTGGAACATATCTATGTTATTTACTTACGAATATCCCATTTGAGGGATACTTTCAGTCGTTGTTTCTATTTTCCTTCTATGACGGCAAAAAATGTTTGAGAATTATTGATCTTAAGATATGCCTCCTACGAAGAAACTACTGTCTCTCAATTTCCTTATATCATTCACGAAAACAACTTTTTGAATGATGTTAAATTTGTATTAACAATTTATTTTGAATTTTTATCACCTTTCGAAAGTGTTAAATTTAATCAGTAAGATTTAACTTTAAAATATATATTTTATCTCATACTATTTTAAAGCAGAGTAAGTAATAGTTAATTCAACTTTTTTAGAATAAGAAGTTTGGAAGAGGAAAGAAAATATTCTGATCGCCAAAAACATTGTGCGCTGAAAAAAACTTGAGACAACAAATAAACAAATATTTCGTTCTCCTCAAGCCCTTGGTTACTAACTAGTTAACTATCTTCCCTATCAATGGAGAAAGTACAAGGTTTCATTTAAGAGTGGTTCAAAGGTTTCCAGACGATGAACAGATTTTTAATTTTTTTTTTGTCTGTTCCAGCAGACTAGACAGCGCCTTATGAATGAAGCAATCCATTCATTCATATCTATAGTACTTTCAATAACAGTGTTTCAATATTTTTTCATAGACTTTAACATACATTGATAAGTAACGTACATGATAAGTAAGTCCAAATACCTTTCAATTTTTTCGTGGAACCGCAGGGTTTCACGGAACTCACTTTGGGAAACAATGCTCTAGGAAACTACGTCATCTGATTTACATGGAATATGCTTTAGGGGGATTATCCGCTTTCCTAGGAAACCATAGCTTCCGGGCACAATTTTGAAAAATTTCATACTATTCAAAATTGAAAAAAAAAAAATTAATTATGAAGGATTATAATTTCAGAATTTTCATATGCTTTTTTTAAATTTTTGTTTCTTTAATCCAGGCTCACTCCCATTTTTCGTTTTATTATTAATCATATTCTCTAATCATTCAGACAAAAACTATTTATACATCGTTATATATAAATAATTTTCCTTCTCAAGCGTTAAGAGTCAAAATAAAAACATTTCACAAATTTGTGACTTTGGGCCGTTCGTGATTTTCTCTTCAATAACCAAGGAAACATTTTAGTGATTTGAATTGCGTACTATTGCAACTCCTTGCCAACCAAATGAGATGTGGTTAATTAAGGTATATGAAAAAAACATGTTTAATAAATTGAATTAGAGATAGTAATATACAGGCGAAATAAAATAGAATGGAGTGAGAAGGGATATTGAGGATGACGACAAGCTGATAGATGTTATAGTTTGGAGTGAATCATTATAGTTAATTATTTAATTTGAGAATAGTTGGAGGAGACCCCTGATCAGAATAATAGGAGTTGAACTTCACTTGAATCGGAATGAGAGATTTTTTAATCCAAGACTTTATTATTATTTGAACATAAACTAGGATTAATTAAGTTCAGGGAGCGATCTTGAATATGCTTTAATAAATAATAAGCACTTTGTCCTCCACTAATGTATTTTCAATTGGAGTTTGTTAACTTATTAACTGTACAGTTAAATAACATGGCTGTAGAGTTAAATAACACTGGAAAGCCATCACACACACAAAATTACAAGGAAGTTGTTATTTTATATAAAAAATTAGCTAGATTAGATGTAACTATATAAAGGCTGTATGCGAATGAACAAGTTATTTTTAAATTTGACTAAAAGACGATGGGTAATACAAACGCTTTTAAGCATTATAAATGTAAAACACAAAAGAAACATTAAATTTATTACAATGTAGCGACGAAAAAGTTTTGAACATGCAAAGATGCGAAAAAGCGACTTTTACAATATCCACTATTCCTTAAAGAATTTCCCTATTCCTTTTTCATGCATCATATTGAGTAATTAAAAACAATACTAAACTATTTTAATCCGAATGACGGCGTAAAATTTTGTACGCTGTTTTATTTACATTAAATCTAATTAGTGGCTAACATTTCAATACCTAAAGCAGTTAGAAAGGGATAGTACATATCAGCCTAGTCTAGAAAATAGTGCCTTTCATTTAAAATTAATAGAGAAAGGAACCCTGTACCTGTATATCAATATATTTATTACGAATATTTGTTAATATTTTATTGCAACACAACTGCATCTACGATAACTATATTTATAGCCATAGCTGTATTTCTGATAGATATTGTGTTCTATAAGTATCATGCTTAATTATTTCTTGGTAGTTAAAGCAAGATGTTACGAATATCTTTTTTTTTTGTTTACGATATAAATGACGGGCGAATATATGTAGTATTAGTTACTTTGATATGGGGTCTTCTTCTATTTGGATGAATCCTCGATTACGTGAATCTCTAGTCAATAACATTAAGTGCAATAACGTAAAAAAAAACCGAACGTTTGCCTAATGACTGGATATTATTTCCGACTGGATGATAAGAAGAGTATTAGGAGCTCAGTGGACATGCAATGACATTTTATCCTTGTTCTTTGATAGAATATTTATATTATCATGTTAACTTCTTTTAGTTTATCTTATTCTAGGCAGTGTCTTCGCAGAGGAATCCTAGTTGTCATGGTTACTGTTGTTTTCGTCGAGTCTGGATTTTACAAATGTTCCACTGTGCAGCGGAGCGTATGCACGTTAAATATGTCGAAGCTCCAAGTCCCCTCCCCTGGCACGGTGGAAGTGTGACAGTGTAATGCTAGCCCAGGTGACGTCGTTGTCGTGTCACTGAGGCTCCAAATTACGTTGTCTTTTGCAAAAACTCTCCTGTTGTTTCGTAGTGCGAAATTAATAAAAGAGTCAAACAATTTGAGCAGTGTTTGCGGAATAGGTTTTCGTGTGGATTTCTTAACGAATGATTCATTTGGGTATTGTCTCATTACAATAACCAGAGAGTTTTTTGAAACATACTTCATAATTTTGAAAAGTTATTATCATTTGACTCGAATGGTTTCATTCCGACTCGGAATTCCATGGAGTCGTGGATTTGAGACTTGATCCCTCTAAAAACTCGCCGTGTATCGATGCTGATACGCATGAAATCTGTCGGTAGTCCAAATCCTCCCACTGGGGTGGTGTAGAAATTTAGAAAGGAGTGCAAAAGGTGGTGGACCTCGTAATTTTGAATCTCTGTCAAGTGACGAAGACAACACCTGAGCTGGCATCTCTCTCTCCAAATGTTACTAACACGCCAACGAAAGGTGTTGTGATTTTGACGGATTTAACGTTTATCAGTTCCGCTACACTGTATGTCTTTAGTAGCATCAGTACTCCAACCCACTCCCTTAATAGAATCAACGCCGGCTGTGTGTTCGAACAATTATCTATAAGCTATCATGACTGCGAAAATTGAAACAAATGCCATGAAAAAGTGAGAGGGATGTAAAAACGTACGCAGATAGTCAGACAGATAAGTTAAATAAGCTAACTAAATATTAACTTAAAATTTCTATTTAATGGATGAAGGTAAATAAAGAATCTTGCACGTTTTCAAATATTTTGATTATTGAAAATCCCAAAAAAGCTTTTAGGCTTTATAGCCTTACTTAAAAAGAGATTCAATAAATAAACTTAATCACAAACTTCGACTGCGTGGTTCTCCTGAATGAATGAAGAAATATTATCCAATCGTTTTTAGCCATTTCTACTTCATTGTCATGGCAACGCAACAGTCCAGATGAATTTTTTTTAAATGAGCCACGTGACTAACATGTTGAAAGTTTGAATGACGATTCTGAGGTGTGACGTCAATGAAATAATAAAACGTCATTTCTTGTCCAAAATGCCTCTTTATGCTTAAAAAATAGGAAGGAATGGAGGCGGAAACTTAATATTTTGAAAGGGAAATAATGTGCGGTTTCGTAACTAATCTTAAGATATCATTTATTCCATTAATGTATTTGAAATAAGAGATGTTTTTATTTCAGGATCTTATTATTTGCAATTCAAGGCATTTGTGATCTATTAAACACGTTATGTACCCAAATGAAGATGGAATTTCAGGATAAAATAAATAGTGATATCCATTTTCAAAAGCAAAATTCATGATGTAATTGTTCTAATTATTGTTTGTAAAGTAAAACGTACCCTTAAAGGATATGGGATATCTTTTCTGCAGATCTCCTATCTGAAGTATTGAAATGAACAATTTCATTATCTCTAATTAATTATAATTAACGATTTCTAATTAGAAGTCGGATTATTTCCTTTTTTCTCTGATAATGCTTTTGCAATATTTTTTTTTCATACAAATAAAATTAATTTTATGATAATTTGATTCGCAGAAGCGTAGTTTAAAATTTTAAACTTAAAGATATAGAAATAAGAGGGGGAAATGAAACAAACTATTTCAATTAGAAGGTGGTGTCTTGCTGGTAAACGGTTTCAAACTCGACGTCGGTGGTTTTGATTGGTTGATTTATTGGCACAAGATTGGCTAAGTTGAACCAAAAGCAGCTCGATCATTTACCAGTAACCAAATGTGTCACATAAATAATTCCAACAAGTGTTTATCCATAATTGCATACCTAAGGTAGAGGAAGGTAGAAAGAGAAAGGTAATTGTTGTTGACAAGGATAAGGTAAAAGATAGGATAATTGCCCCGAGTGCGCGTCACTAAACACAGAAAAACACTTGAGAGAGGAAAGATCTTTAACATTTCTCTCGGTTGTTAATTTAATAATCAAGAAAAAATTTTAACCTCTGGAGTGAAACGAGGCGGAATTTATTGGAATTGTAAGCTCGAATCCTGGTTCCACTAAAGACTATCGGGCAGAATATGTGTTTAGTGCACATTAAATTCAATAATATTTCACTAAGAATTATTCAAAGGTTAGTGAGAGCGATATCAGCTCAATTATCGTCATTATTACGAGATGGATGCTTGAAATTTTAATAATGTTTCTTGCGTTGTTTCAGAGCAGCGCGAAATACGTATCGAAATATCTAATTTTCCTCTTTAAAGCTAAAACTAATAAATGTTATGAGCATTATATCACCTTCTGATACGCACAATTCCAATAGCATAGTTAGGATTGATAAGATATTGTTTTATAATTTTTAATTATATAATACGATGCTTTTATTTTATTTCTGATTCAAAGAATTATTGTTATAGCAGTATAAATATTGCAATCAAGCAATTGAAATTATTTCCAGGAATAACTGCCCGATAATTGAATAAAAAAATCCAAAAGACCCATCGAGTAGTGGAGCTGATTCACGTTATACCTATTAGAGCTGCAAATTCTCATGGTGGAATAGTGTATAACTTAGGAAAGGGAGGGGCCATCTCAGGAGGGGATCCATGTAATTGTTCCAAAGACCTGGGTTTAGTTTTAATATTTACAAGTTCAATTTTGATGTGTTTTGAATAAGTATGATTTTTAATGGATTTTCTTTAACTCACATTGTAACTTCGTCTGAGTCAAAACTTTAAAAGCTTTTTCCTCACATTTGAAAACGCTCAAATGAGCTGAAATTTTCTATACAATAATGTTTTGGATGCCAATACGATATAATTTAACTATAATGAATAAAAATTAATTAATTAAAGCTAATTTCTTAAAGTATTAAATTTTACGCCAAGTTTCTCTCTAAGTCGCTAAATGGTGGCCAAAACCGTCGTTTAATTTATCGTTTGCCTTAATTTTAATTACATGTAGTTGATATAATATTTAATTTAGTAATTTATTGTTTGCTTTAAATTTAATTACTTGTAGCTTAATTGATTAACATAATGCTTATATATAGAATATTATCGTTTAATTCCTTATTTCTCTTAAAGATAATTTATTAACCATTGTAAATAAGTTAACATCGTGTAAGGAATTGTTTTGTAATTTTGTACCGAAGAAGGTTTTGCGAGATTGTTGCTTGATTAATTTATAAATAAATACTTACGATACAAAATGGCTTCTGACCTGAGCTATATCAACTCGCAAAAATAAAAAATTCAAATTACCGAAGCTAAAAAAAGAATTTGGGAGGTCATTTATATGGGATATAAAGAATAAATTTTAAAAACTTTTGGATTTGAAACGATCGAGATTGTTCATCTTCCCTCGTACCTTCTCACAGTCCCGTTAACGCCGCCAAATGATTCGAATTGATAAATGGATTAGAATAAGATATCATTCCGCGGAGTCATGAGACCCCTCTTTTAGCAAGGTGAGCGCCCCGGTGAGGAGGGCGGACGGCCCGCAGATGAAGTTGCAGGGCTTCACTTCTTCCGTTTCTGATTACGTCTACTTCTCCTGGCGAGGTGTTCACTATCCTTTGAGAAAGATCAAGGAGTCGATTGCCATTTAAATTCTAATAATCTGAAACGTTCTTGGCATCAACAAAAGATTCTTCTGGGAAGAATGTTTTTTAGCAAAACTCTTCTTTGATGATTTCCTTACTCCAAATGTGTTAGTTTAACTTGAATAAATCACCATCAAGTAATTCTAGAAAACGTATAAATCTGCTAAAAATTTTTCATTTTGAGCGCTTTTGATTGTTTATCATTGTTATCCCTTAAAACTCGAGAATGATTATTATAATTGATTGACTAGTTGATTTTATGGGATACAAAGGAACAAAGGCTATTATCTCTTGTTTATTATAATGTATACCAACTGATCGAGATGGAGAAGTTAAATTAATATAGTACGTGATTAATAATAAAACCTAAACTGTATGTGTGAACTTGTGTTGAAGAAATTTAATTAGAAAAAAATCATGTCAGACTGAATTGATTTTCGTAATCTTTTATAGTATGAAATGTTTCAAAACAATACCCTAGCTATACCCAGGACACATTAAATAATATATTCATGTTCGTTTGTGCCTTCTAACAATTTGTCTATTGGAACATATTCGACAGTATTTTTTTTTCCGGAATGTGAAATGCGTAGTTTTCCGATAAGTTTGCTTTTCCAGTTTTCAAAAAAGTGCTGGGGCTTAACATTCTTTATGCAGGCACAGGCATTTTTACACTGAAGTACCCTAGTGATCTTTTTCCTTCCTACGGAGTTTATTACATTTGATAAACATAGGTGACATATCCTCGGTATACTCAGCAACCATTTTCCAATTTCGACCCTCCTTGTAAACCAATTTTTCTTTTCTATTTCCCACCCTTTTCTTCAAACGTTTAGGTCATAATTGCGCTTTGTTTGACGCAGCACAGTCTCATGTCCCATTAAAATCCACAATTATTCATTTATTTTCGGAAACAAACTATATTAATCCTGGGGTTCTTTCATTCGAAAATCTCTTTTTAATAGTATAACCACCGAGCTAAATGAATAAATAATGTCTAATTCTATTTTTTTACGTAATTCTTTACATAAGCACTGACTGTGCAAACCCCAAAAGGCTGTTTGATAATAGTGTGCAATAATCATTGTTATATTACCGTAGGGGCTGTAAATTTCATTGCCTATATTTTACACTAATAAAATGATCCACGTTTCTATCGAATCACGGTTTCGATTCCTGATGCTACTATGACCCACCATGTAGCGGAACCGATACACGAAAAAACATTCGAGGCTGCAAGTCTACTTGTTGGCGTGTGTTTCAAAATTTGGAAAAGAAAAAGCCAACTCGGGTGTCGTCCTCGTCACTTGATAGAGGTCGAAAATTTCGGTCTCAGTCACCAATAAATATTGTGTTGCTTTTAAATGCGCTGTTAATTAACAATTAATTGATAAGAATTTAGTAATTATATATGTCTATGATATACAGAAGCAGAGACAGTAGGTTTTATCTCACCAACATTTCTTTAATAATGTTGATAACTATAGTTATATCTATGCAATATGTCATGCATCACAGCGAGGATTTATGAAGGTAGTTGGAGCATTATGGCATTCTCCTACCCAGCATATATCTATAATGCATATACTGATCTAACATTAACGTTTTAACTTTAAAAGTCATCCCGTTAGCCAGACATAGAAGTTAGGAAAGAGGGGTGCCATATTAGGTATCACTTGACTAAGTCTCAAAATTTCGTAGTTAATCTTCCATAGAACTTATGTTATTTCCAAGGACAAAGTTAATAAAAATTCAAACTGGGATTCGGGGTTAATCTTCAATAGAACTTATGTTTCTTCCAAAGGCAAAGTTATTAAAAATTCGAACTGGAATTGTCAAGAACTAGGCTTACGTGATAGCTGAGTGGTCATAACCGCGAATTTGTTTCCCTCAAGTCGTAGGTTCTTGTCCTGATACTACTCAAGACCCGCCGTGTAAAAATGAACTGACGCATGTCCATTAAATCTATCGAGGCTCATAGTTTTCACGTTGGGATGGAGGGGAAATAAGAGTAGGATTCCCCAACTCAGGTGGGATCCTTGTAACACAACCGGGATTCAATAATACTAAGGTCCATCACTAATATCCCAAGTGTTGTTTCTAAGTGTGGTGTTAATAAACAATCAATCAATCAAAAAGCTGCAACGAGCAAAGTTTATCTATCTATAATAATAAGTAAACTTTCGGAAAAATTCATCTTTTTTTATCTGAAGAGAAATAACTAACCTTATCAAAATATTCCGTTGCAATATAATTTTACATGGGAAATTTGATTTTCTGAATGAATATTCTTCGCATTATAACATAAAATCCTATAACTATGTAATCACAGTTTTGTCTTTCATTTTCTGTCTATCAAAATCAAATGTATACAATTTTCACTAAAGATGCCACGTTCATTCTCAGTGAAAAAAAAAAGTTAAAGTACTTTTCACTCGATCACTTAAGAACGTTTTATTCGAAAAGTTATTGATTTACATATACTTATTCCAAAACATCCTGTAAATAGGAACACTTTAGGGTTAACTCGTTCTGGAGAAATATTTATAAATGTCAGCGCTTCACGTGACTCGCATCCCAACCGCCCCTAATTGGCTGGACGATGTGGAAGGGGGGAGGGCACTAAAAACGTTCTCCTTAAAAGTTTCGGCCGAAGAAACTTTTCCAATATGCAAGGGGTGCGCAAATCGATCGCACAAGTCCCGACGAATCCAATTTGTCCACCGACCTCAAGAAACAGACGATTTTCATTCATTGTTAAGAATTCTTTTTGGAACGCGGTAAAACGGAATATATTAGGGCCGCAAAGAAGCCTTTCTGAATCAATACCCCTCTCCTCTGAGGCATATCGGGGGCTTTTATCAGATTAGGAAGAGATTGATGATTTTTATTTTTATTTATTGGTTTGTTTGTTGACAGGAAATGGCAACGGTGAGATTCGCACGGTTCAGACGTTTTCATGATTATTGATGAGTTTGTCCTTTTTTTAAAATTTATCATGATTTTGAATATTCAATCTACGGTGTAAGGAATCTCTGAATTACTGTAAAACAAAAATACATTTCCCAATCGCAGATGAAAATTTTAGTTATTTTGTGTGAATAAAAATAATCATAGGTATTTTCACACACATAATTTATATCAATGGATTTCAATTTCTCATTTACATCTGATGCGATGAAAACGCTAAAAATATTATCTTATGAGTAAAATATTATAAGATATTATGAAATTTTATACGATGAAAAATTTTATAAGGTAATAAAGACATAATACTTTTTTAATGCTTTATAACATAAGATATTGTAATATTATGAAAAGAGCGAAATTATAAGGTATTAAAGATATATTATTTGATACCAAAGATATATGATTTAAAAATATATTAAAAAAATAGTGTTATAAAAATTCTCGAGAGGATATATTTAGAGAAATCAGTAAAAAGCTATTACTGAAAACACGGAAGATAACGGCAAAGGACTGCTTATTCACAATGGTTCAGAACAAAACGGACACAGGTAGCAAAGCTTAGGCAGATTAAAAACACAATTAGAAAACACAGTACATGTAAAGATTAGCAACCCAGATACATCACTTAAAATAACTGTTAAAGCACTTAAAATGACGCTCAGCACACCTGCTTTCTAGTTTGCACTACGGATAGACAGATCTCCTCAGTAATATTCTGCACTTTCAGGGCAAACTTCGTAACCTACCGGTCATGCAACTTACAGATTCATCGGCAGATACACTCAATTAATGCCGACTGCTTCCATTCAAGAGATTCCTCCTGGTTTCACATCTATATTTATTTATAGCCCCTACAGTCAAGTGTGACGTCATAGGGAAAAACTCGGGAAAAGTCCGTAAATTTCCTCCCTGTCGAGATTTCTACAAAGTTTCAACACTTTCTGGAATTTTCGTTTTGTCGTCTATGTCGACGTTTCTCGAAAAATCGGTCACAAAATTAGTCGTTTAGGCCAGGGGTTTCAATGTTCAAGCTTTCACTGGATGACTGACACAATATATGTAAATGCATCTTTTCACTTAAAAGAAAAATTTTGTAATGAAGTGTTATATCGGGTTCGTAATAATATCAAAGATACATTATAAGGTATTAAAGATGTATTGTAGATATAGTTACGTGGTTGATCAGCTTTCAAAGAGCAGAAAAAATCCCACAAAAACTAAGCAGGCTCTTTTGTTGTAAATCTAAATTTTTGTTCGGAGACTCTCTGGTAGATACAATAACTTTCATTTAACAGGAAATAATTAAATTAGGAGAGGAGGAGCCAGCTCAGGTGTCTTTGGCTAGTTACGTAGGTTCCTTTACGTCCTCATAAAGGTTCAAAATTACGAGGTCCGTCGCCAATAGCTCTCATGTTGCTTCTACTGCGACATTAATAAAAACTAAACTAAACTAAAATTCAATTAAAAATCGATAATATAGCTTTGATAAAGAAAAGAAGGAAACTCCATGGGACTAATATTACGCTCAGAATTTCTTGAAGGTGTGTCGGTAGCAACCTTAATTTTTTGACTCATCCAAACTTTTTAAATACAAGCTTTTTTGACACGCGCACACACATTGGTATTTCGTGTTGTCCTTGACCCTTCTGCAACTTATCCGTGTGCTAGTCAAAAGGTGTTGCGATCAACGCTATAATGTACAAATACCTACCTCTAATGCGAGCTGGTTTTGCTGAAAATACACTTAAAATGATTTTTTGAAAATTGTATTCTATAGGTTTTAGTATTATTTAGGCATTTCAGTTTATTTTTTGTAAGTATTGTCTAGAGAAGCGGCAGACAATATTCACAAAAGCAGAAGTTTTAAAAACTTTAACTTCTAAATTAGCTCTTTACCAAACATAACACCATAATCTCTTCAATGCACACCAGTGGGCAGTATGTCTCTATCCAAAAAGAACACCATATAATGTCGACGCAACTCAAATTCTATAGAATTTCCTCTTATTGATTCCTTTTTCATTTCTTTGTCTCAGTTATTTTTTAATTCATTAACACAATTAGAGAAAGAGACTGGAAATATTTAAACTTTATAAATATTTGATTTTTGTATGCAAATCATCAATAAAATTAACTATATTCTCGACATTTATTACTATAATCTACATGTCAGAATTATGAATGTACGATTGAAGCTATTATATATGCTGCATTTTTAAGTTGTAGTGTAACATAAAGTATAATTTTTCTTTACTTTTCATGTCAAATTACGAAACAGAAGTTTAATTTCTATTAAAAATGAAATCCGATCTTTTAAAGCATCAGATAAGTGTTCATTTTATTTTATTTGTGAGCCGTGGTAGCCTAGTGGTCTCCCGGCTTATATGTTTTCAACGAGTGTGTGTTCTAGCCCTGATGCCACTAAAGACATGGCATGTGACTGGGCTAGACCTCCCATTGGCGGGGTGTGAAAATTTAGAGAGGGAGGTTCCAGCTAGGGTGTCATCTTTGTCACTTGAGCGAGGTCCAAGTTTTGTAGTCTGTCACCAATAAACTCGTATTGCTTCTCAGTACTACGTTAATAAGCAATCACAATCCTCCGTTCTCCTAACATCCACACCGCTGCAGTGAGTGAGTGACAGTTAGGGCTTATAGCTCGGGCAAATCTGGATGTGCTGCGTCAAACATTTTCTCAAGCTAATCTAGACAAATAGGAACAAAAGTGTAAAAAAAAAATTGGTTGAGAAGGAGGATCGAAAATAGAGTGGGATCGCTAGAGTATTCTGGGCATGTCACGTGTTTAACAGAACCTCGTGGGAAAGGAAGACAACTAGAATACCTTGGAATCACGATTCCCGTATTTCTTTAAAATAGATAAGACCTTGAAACATCTTAAGACTCGGCCATGTAAATACCCTGCTCCACGACACTTTATTTATATTTAGAGCAAAGAAAAAGCCTCAAGATTGTATATATATATATATATATATATACCTTTAATTTAACATTTGGAAACCATTTAACTTGCATAATAAACACGTCTATCAAAATACCCTGTAGTGATATTTGTCCGAAGCAGCTTATAAAACGGGTCCGCAAAACAATTACGACTGGATCTGGGGAAAGGAGGCAACAGCTGGACTGTGTATTACGCAGACGAAGAAGACATTCATAATAATTTGGGGGTGGAGAAGGGGAGAGAGGCAGGGGACAGCTCGCGCCAACTGCCGCTATAGATAACCGATAAGTGAAAGGGAGGCAAAACACGTTATCGACATATCGGAAAATCCCTACTACTTCTTGCTTCCATAGTGAGACCGTTTTCTTAGATGGTAAGAGAGAACCGTTTTCTATTCTGTTGGGGAAATTCTTCATGAAATGGAGAACGACAACAATCGAGTAGAGTGCATAGATATTTTCCCTTGGAGGAAGCTTTTGATTCGTAAATAAAGATGGATTGAATTAGGTATTAACTTTATAGATCAATCAATGATATAAGACAAATTTTAAATTAGAGGAAATAGACGTTGATTACATTTTTGCTGTAGTAAATTACAGGATATATATATAAACATTAATCCCTTTTCTCGCATTTTATTTCCTAATAATCTTATTTAGAATCTTCCTGTTAGTTTTCTTATTGCCTATTGTATTTATATATGGTTGTGTTTATGTGCAGCTGAAATGCTTTTGCTTATTTTCTGATGTAATCAACAGGCTGTACGGGAATTATGATCCTCAAAGTACACTAAAGATCTTTTTTATTTCCCAAGGGTATTATTGTCTTGAGTGACGCGCTCCCTGGATACCCTAAAGATTCTTCTCAATATACAACTCTTCATCTTATCAACAGAGTTTTACCTTCCGCACTCTTTTCCTCATAACTGGAAAGCAGCTATGCCTTGTTTGGCGTAGCATAGCCACATCTGGCTCTTACGAAATTGAAATACAGTGTCACTCACTCCTATTAACTGGCTTACATAATTTATTACTCTTCCCAGAATTAATGAATTATTAATTTGTGATAATTGAATTCATCCTGCTGTATGCTTATAATTGGTTTAATTAATCCTGTTGTATGCTCAGTGGTTTAATTTTAGATATAGTTAGTTAGTTACTAGTTGGTGTAACCTACTCGATCTTTAACGAAAGCTATTGAGTAGGCTGTTGCCTGTTAGAGGCTGCTGAGTAGATTGTCCATCCAGAGATTGCCTTGTAAGCTCTAAGCCCTAACTAATTTTATCTGACGGAGTAGGGATATGTATATATCCCGATTCCGTCAGATAAAATTAATGATTACTTTTATTCGTACGTTCAAAAATCAGGCTTAATGATTACTCTTATTCGCACGTTTATTTTATATTAAACACTTTATCTTTTCTTATTTTGATTTTCAGACTACGTTATAATGTCATTTAAATAGTTGGTATATTTTTCTTTATAATATATTACAGGGTGATCAGAAAAGCATCGGGTTTAAATTTACTGTATTACAAAAGGGGAATTTTTCATTTTTGCTATAAATTAATTAAAATGTTCTATATGTTCTCCTTTGGTTGTCCACACAGCAGACATCTATACAGTTATACTATTCTTCCCAAAGACGTTGGCCGAATGGTCACGAATTCAAGGCTGGCGTTGCTTCAGTCAAGTTGTCGGTTGATGTCCTGGTATCCCTAAATACCCGTCGTATGTCAAAACTAATGCACGTTAAATCTGTAGAGGTATGGTATGGATTTTACAGGGTAAAATACTACCTCATGTGTTATTCATGTCCCTTGACTGAGGCTGAAAATTGAGAAGTCTGTCTTTTCAATAGTCCACGTGTTTCTTTCAATTGCAAGAATGAGCAATTGAAACTCCGAAGACATTGGGGCATGCTTTTGTCGATGTTTGTAGTGAACATGGTGTGGTTTCTGGCGTAAATCGACGTTGTAAAATCTTCGAACATGTGTAGCATACCCAGTTCACGGCCTGCTACACGTGTTGATCTCTATGGGTAAAGTGTGAATCATTCTCAAACTTCACTCACTATATCGCGTGAAGCACTTGGTCTATGAGGACTTGTTATTTTACACAGTGTTCTTGATTTACGAAGCCAGTGCAAATTGCACAGGTGTCTTAGCGTATGAAATGTTCATTTTCATTTGAATGTTTTATGCATAAAAACTAGCCGAGGGAGCCTAGTGGTCGTAAGTTCACGGCCAGCCTTGTTTTGTCGAGTCGTGGATTCGAGTCCTAATGCCACTCCAGAACCATCGTATAGCGAGGTTGGTGAATGTCTGGTAGAGGTCTTTAATCCTTCCACAGGTGTGGCGTGAAAGTTTGGAGAGAGAGATATCAGTTCGGGTGTTGTCCTAATCATTTGACCGAAGTTCAGAAATTTGAGACTCGTTGACCATAGCCCTCGTGTTACTTCTATGTGTGACGTTAATATAAAATTATTCTTAAAAATCTATTGGCAATGAGTAGTCCAATTAATATTTTTGCAGTCAAATCTTTTTAAAAACGTCATGATTATTTTGTAAGTCTCTGAACTCATTGTTTTGAATTTAAACATATAAAACCTACCAAGAATGTATATTTTATAGATGAAAAAAGTAAATAAAAAATATCTTTTTAATAATGATTTTTATTTAATACAATTCGATGACAATAGGAAGTTGCTATTAATAAGTCCTTTCTATAAAATATGTTTTTAAATAAAATTTTCTAGCCAAGGATGCCAGTAAGGTATCTTTTAATGAATTATAAATTAATATGATTCATTTAATCAACCTATATTGTTATTACAAAACTCAATCCAGAAGAATAAATGTAGTCACGTGACTAAAATGTCGAAAGCTCGGATGATTTTGATTCAAAGTCTTCAAGCAGGATATTTTATGTCAAATTACCGCGTATAATAACCACTTAAGTATATTGAAGTATTTCTTTCATTTTCTGTCATGTTTCATTGATTTATGTAACAAGGGTTATTCGAGCAATTAGTTTCTTCCCATTTACAATTAAATGAAGCATAAGTTTCTTTCTGCCTTTTCCTTTCATTAAACCAAAAGTACATAATATTGTTATTCTTGCGGTCTAAATCTTGTTTAATGTTATGGACAAATTGATACTTTATTATTGCATGTTGGGAAATATATTATTTGTTTTCATGATAGCTATATATATGGTGCGGAAAAACCGTATTTATACCCTGCAGTAGATAACAGTTTTTTTCGGGTTACAAAAATATGTAGTTATTAAGAATGGAAATTAATTTTTCATAAGATAGACATTTTTTTGGAACTTTCCTACATCCACGAGAGTGTAAAGAGGGATTGTCCTAATTTTCCCGTCTACCTTCCATTTTGATTTCGTGAACGTAATGTTAATCCTATGGAATTTTTACTACCGTCCTCGAATCTACTATATCCATACGAATGTATCTATATGAATGCAAAATTTGTATCTAAAAGATTAAAAAATAATGAATGTTTCTGAAGAATTACATTTTTCTTACGATTTTTAAAAATATTTTTATCTCTATTTTAATTATTCGTTTGAGAGTTTCCCAGTCTTTAAAAAATATTCTAAAATACTTTCAAAAATTAGATAAAAAATTCAGTTCTACAGAAACCTTCCTTATTTTTTGCTCTTTTTGCATTCGCAAAGATAAAATAATTAAGATTTGAGGATGGTAGTAGAAATTCCTTGGGATTAAAGTTACATTCACGAATTCAAAACGGCCGGTAGACGGGAGCCTTAACTTTACATTAGGAAACAAAACGAGGCCTTTGAATGCGGATCTCGTAATTTTGAACCACAGTCAAGTAATGACGTAACACCTGATCCTGCCCTTCTCTTTAGAAGCTTCCACAACACTCATATGTGATGTGATTTTATAATAGGCCTTTATATGAAGGCCTAATACGACATTGATGCAGCAAACTAACCAACCAAATCAGAATATTGCGTTGAGAAAAAAAAATTCTACGAATTATTTCACTTTTTTGCAGCCTATTTTCGACTAGAAGTGCCTTATAACTATTTGAAATAGAATCAATATTGTTTTTTTCTTGTTCTTTTATTAAGTTTTATGCATGTTACAATTTGCAAATTGGTAAAGATTATCAATTTAATTATTACAATTTGTAATTAAATTCTTAATTCGTTACATAATTATTAAAATCTCTCTGCAAAAAGGGGCTATGCATTCTCTATTTTATTAAAAAGTAATACAGTCTAATCCGATTAACACGCGGTAACCAGGGTCCATTTTCAGTTTATATTAATACTGTAACTCGCGGCTAAGTGAACTGCGAATTACAGCAGTAATATAAACTAGTGGAATTTGTTTAAAAAAATTAGGCATTTGTAAAGATTGGTGCTTTTCACTGTCCTCAGATCCAGTTCAATTATCGTCCTCGTCACTTGACCGAGACTCAAAATTACAAGATTCGTCATCATTGGCCTCGTGTTGCTTCTGAGTGCGATTTAATAAGCATTATCAACCACATTCCACTGTCCTCACCCTTTTTCTCGCTATTATCTTATCATTAATAAAGTTATTAACAAACTGGCGTAGTTAAACTCCATTTTCTTAGCCATCCACGTAGTGTAGACTCGGGTAGAATAAGTTGTTTGGAAATCACGGGTTCTCTTACTTCTTTTCCAATTCGTTCGATAAAATAATGAATTTTTTCTCAGTTTTAAAAATCTTTTATTTACATTAACACTCATTCGATATTATTTTTAATAATTATGGAAATCACATAAAAATTCTTTATAATACTCAAAATTTCACCACTACAATATGTTTGACCGTACAATCAATCTCGATGACAAAGATATCTTAAAAGTAATCTCATACAAAAAATATTCAAACTAGTATATTTCACTTTCTGAGAAATGATGACTCATAGATATTATAAAAGGGGAAGAAAAAAAGGTTAATATCTCTCTCCTTTTTTAACGGGAAGTCGTGACTTTATCCGAACAAAATATATGCATTTCATAACAAGAAAAATGTGAATTATGATGTCATGATATCTAGGGGTGATAATACTAGTGATTAGATTGCCTATCAAGGGAACCATAGTAAACCCGCGTGTAAAGTTGACTCGTGCTACTGAGTTATCACGTTATGGGAGTACTACTGTATTATATTTGGTAAATTTCTAGAAAAAAATATGAAATATGTAATTTTTTTCTATGCATAACAGTTGAACCATGTGTACTGTATTTGATTGAACTGCAAACGTAAAAATGTTTTAGATAAAAATACCTGGAAAAAAAAATCTTAATCTGGAAAATTATGCAATAATTTTCCAGCGAGTGGCGAAATTTCCCAGAGAGCCTCTACAGAATTTCGATAATTTCGTGAGGGGCGTTGTTTAGTCGAATTGTTGGATCGAGTCGCTATACCAATGAAAACCCTTCGTGAAGCAGAACTGATGTAAATTGGATCTGCTGAGGCTTCAAATACTCTTGTCAACGTGGTGGTGAAGGGTTAAGAGGTTGGTCACTTCTCAGGTATCATCCTCGTAATTTGACGAAAGTTCAAAATTTGGAGTTGCTGCGCCAATAGTCCTCGTATTGCTTGTACGTGTGACGTTTATAAGCAATCAAACAAAAATGTGGCCAACTTTACACAATACGTATTTATCCCACTAAGGAGGAATCTGTGTTTCTCAAAGGTTTTTAACTAAAATCACTTCTTAAAGTAGCCCCAAAGGTTAATTAAATAGAAATTTGCTTCAGAACGCTAGTTACAAGTTATAGAGATAACGAAGAAAACATGATTCAATACACATTAATATAAATACTTCTGATTAAAGTTATTTTAATAATTAATTCTCTTCCGATTATTAAGGAATATTATCTTTTTTATAATTTCTGGAGTCTAACTCCTTTCCCCCCCTCTAGCCCCTTGTTTTGTCCAACACGTCAATTTTAGAAACACAGGGATTACCTTATGTAATTGGAAACATGACATACATTCTCATATCGTTCTCTAATTCTCATTTTAATAAAACAATCGTAATCACGTGATACATAAACGCCAATCCAAACCTCCCCCTCAAAGTGGTGGAAAGTCCAAATTCCAATGTAATCTGAGGCCCAATCTCCCTGCTCCACTCTGGGCGAGTGAAAAGATAACTCGTATCTAATCCCTGCACCCCGGCCACTGTGGCCGTTTTAATATCTGGCCATTCATTCGAGATGGGTAGACAAATACCGCTTGCAATCCGCAACAGATTGCGTTAAATGACGCCCGGTTTAATATGGACTTGGGTTCAATAGTATCTTCGTCGGCCAACGGCGCTGGTAAACATGGGGCGGTATGATGAGATTTCAAAATGGCTGTTGGAAGGGGAGCTTATAAGGAGATATGAAAACACAGGAAGACGGATTTAATAGTTCGATCAATATGTTCCACAGTTGTCGTATGGTAATGTCCCTTCCACTACAGGGAGAGTGGGAGTCGAGTGAAGTGAAATGATGCGAAGTTTCTAGAGCTGTGTTAGGTCATCGCAAATGGAGTAATTGATTCGCTTTATTAGAAGAGCTGTTTACATAGACTTTGGTAAAATAACTTCTTTGAATATGCACGACTCTGATAAAAATATAAGTAATGGAATTGAGAAAGACTTTCTTTTATTTACGAAACATGTAATTTTTTCCTAATTTTGCTGAAAATGTGAGAGTGGTTTGAAAATTACCTGTCTGAAGGAATTGAAAATGAGACTGGAGTAAATTAAAGAAGTATTGCCCATCGATAACTTTATTTACTTTCTTTTCTCAAAGACCATGAACAGGACAGCCTTTGTTTTCCAAAAAATAATCACTGTGATAATTTCAGGACAATGAGACCGTCTTCGCCTTGTTCGGAGCAGATTCACTAGAAACAATCTATTGCTTAGATTGTTCTTTGGTTTCTAGTACGTAATGAAAACCTTTTCATCGATGGTGACAATTCGACGCAAAATGACAACTACTCATCGTGATCTCAATGAAATATGTGTTTCAAATGCATTTTAATCCATGCAATTAAAAGCAATAATTTAGTTTTGAGAAAAATATGTGTCATTGGTAACCTATTCGTTTTGGTCGCGGACTCGCAGGCGGCGTTATTTTCGTCGATTCGGGAGATGTAAGCCCTGAGGAGATTAAGCAAAAGATCCTCCCTTATAGCAAGGCTGATGCGCTTTGAAACCTGGTTGAGGTCCCACGTGTTTCTCTCTTTGACATGGAGGTGCCAGATCAAGTATCGTCCACCAATAGCCCTCTTGTTGCTTATCAGTGCGACATAAATAAACTATTACTTACAAAAAAAAATAGGGAACTGCATTAGACACACATTACTCTCGGAAACTCGAGGTGGAATGTTGGCCTTAATCTTGCCATAATCTATCCAAACTCTTAAATGTAACCTTTGTTGAACGAGACGGAACATATGCTCCCGTACCTCGGAACTCCGTGTGGTGCACTGTGCTAGCTACGGACTGATCTTGCTTAAAATACATTTAGAACTTTTTGTTGGAACATATATTCAATGAGTTGTGGTGCGAGTAATGACCAAGAGGGCATCAATTGATCCTCAACGACCTTGAATTAGCCTTGAACCAAAACCAGTCCCTTAGATTTAGCCACCCACCGAAGATCGATTTAACCCCTTTTGAAACCATTGATCTATATTAATACAGAAACGTCTGAAAATATTATTGCGTGCGTGTAATTAATAACGCTTTTGCATAGCAAGAAACCTGGTGAGCTTTAAATTAATAATTTATCAGTGTTTATGTAAAAAAAGAAAATATGGGACCATTAAAATTACTAAGTTCTTGTGGGGGCACTTCGTCGCCTTTGGTGATATGTCAATCGCCATCTTGTTGTTTCTGAGTACGACGTTAGTAAACTATCAATCGATCAATCCAACTCATCTCAATGTACGTGGATAGTGTTGAAAGTGCCTGTTTTTTTTTTTAAAAAAACAGACAGAGGGTGTTGGTAAGACAATTTGTATTTGCTATTATTAAACGTCCTGAAAACAAATGTGTCACTCCTTCGTGGGTTAGTTTTCATTTGACTGTCAATTGCTGCGAAATCAAAATTTGACGAACGATCGTCATTTCGTCACGAGCTGTTACTGTCGAGTTATTCTCATTTTGCTTCGAATTGTTTCATTCTATGAGATCTGGATTTTTCGTTATACACCAGAAACCAAATAACTAAAAGAGTGGTTTGCTTCCTGTGAATCTGCTCCAAAGAAGGCGAAGAAGGACGCAAAAGTTATGGTGATTATTTTTTTGGAATTTGAAGGGCGTCATACTCATTAACTTACTAGAGAAACTGAAAACTATCAAATGACTATATGACAGTGACATAACTCATTTTCCATTTCTCACACAACGTAGTCGCGGTACATAGTGGTCATGGTCTAGGACTCGCGGATGGTGTTTTTATCGAGTACTGAGCTCGAGCTCCATTACCACTGAAGGAACCACCGAGTAGCGGGTCTTATGCACATTAAATCTGTCAAAGCACCAAGGTATCCCATTGGAGAAGTGGGGAATTTGGAGAGAGAGGTGCTTGCTCAGTCACTCCAAATCATTTGACCTAGTTTCAAAATTAATTTGTCAATGACTCTTGTGTTGCTTCTAAGTGTGACATTAATAAAACCAATCACAATAAACCTTTCCTAACATGGATTCTTTTTGAGGAAAGCCGTCGAAGAAAAGCATTTTTCTTTAGATAATAGTAAAACTGCTTTCTATGTATACGAAAAAGAATTGTTTTAAAATGTTACATTGCATTACCAGAGAATGTTTTAATTCATACATTCGTTGTTAACGTATCTGTAGTTGAGGATAAATATTATTTTTAAAATAATGTCGAGATTTGATTTCATATTAAGAATTGAATTTCGTTTTATTATCTTAATTTTCGTCAACAAAGTCTGCATAAAATGTTCAGCAAAATCTTAAGTAGCCTTATGTGGGTGCGTAATACTTTCACGCACCCATTCTCGTAGGAGAAACGCATTCCCCACGCTTTCAATTAACTCTGATGAGGATAATTTTTAACCCTTTCTCCTCTCGGCTTTCGGCATCTGTTTAATATGCTCCCCCATCATCAAAGTTCATCGCGGCGAATTGGCATGCGAGGAAGCGAGCGATAATGACCCCCTTGTAAAATTCATCCTCGCGTAAACTTGATGACGCAGACAGGTGGTTGATGTGGGGTTGAGAGGAATAATTTATCATCCGGGTGCACCACAACGAACGCGGATTACTTTACACTCAAACGATTCGGAAAGAGTCGGTGTTGGGTAGCTTCAAAGACGATTTTAATGCTGAATGTTTTGTGGGGTGGAGTAACTGGTTAAAATGGATGCCAGAAAAATGTTATTTAAATTTCCGTCACGTGATTATTTTTAATCGAGCTGACATTGTTACGTTGGTAAGTAAATAGATTGGTTTGAATAAACATCGCACTAGAGAAGCTCCTCCTGTATTTAAACTCCGATCAAGTAACACGGACGACCCCGAGCTGGCATCTATTCTTAACATCCAAACTCCTCTCAGAGACTTGTGAGAGGATTATTTATTAATGTCCTACAGAGAAGAAATACGAGAACTCTTGATGACAGACATCGTCATTTTGATCCTCGGTCAAGTGACGAGGACGACATATGAACTAGCACCTCCCTCTCCAAACTTCTACACCACGCCAATGGGAGAACTTTGAGCCTCGACAGATTTAACATGTATCAGCCTCGCTGTACGATGGGTCGTCAGAGGCAACAGAGCTCGAGTCCACAACTCATCGAAGGCAACGCCAACCGCGATTCCGCAACCATGAACACAAGGCTATCGTGGCCACTTTTGCAATTTATCTTTTAGATGTAAGTATACGAATCATGACACCGAGATAAACTAGTGGTCTTTTCCACTAGTGGGAAACTAGTGGTCAGTTTTGATTGTTTATTAATGTCAGAGGAAATACGAGAGCTAATGGTGAACAATGGTCAGTTGATGTAGTTTTGAACAATGGTCAAAGGGTGAGAATGACGCATATGCTGATAATCCTTTCTCCTCACTTTTACTACCCGATCATGTGACCACTTTGAGCCCCGAAAGTTTCAGCTTATATCAGTTCCGTTCCACGATGGGTCTTTAGTGGTTATAAGGATATGAACCTCTTTTTCAAATGTAAGATAGCCGGCCACGAGTTCGTAGCCATGACCATTTGGCAACCGGAATCCTACTTGAGAATTTCGATCCTGAAATTTAACAAGCATCAGCCATGCTAAAAGATGGTAGTTTGAGGTATGAATCCTAAAGCTGCAATCCATATGTTACGCGGTTACTATTCTACCAACCCCTTTGTAATGGCATCTGAAAAAAAAATGGTTAATTCTTTTTCTATTTTATCCTGTAAAACTGAGTAGCCTGGGTAGCCGAATAGTCATATTAGCAAGTTTGTAGGTACCGCGTGTTAGAGTCTTGGTTTCATTAATAGCCCGTAATGCCGCCGTACCGATGCACGTTAATGTTGGGGTTTCTTGCGCGATGAGGAAGTTAGGAAAGTGGGATGGATGCTCATGAGTCGACTTTATACTCTCCTCCTCCCTCTTACGTATTACTTCTAAGTAAGTTTAACGCTGACATGATCGAAATCTCGTTATGCTGAGACAAACAATGTGTGTCTGTGATCTAATGTTATAGGAAGAAAATAAATAAAAATTATAAAGATGGGTAGGGTATCCCAGGGGAGCGATACCAATGGAAGTTAGGAGAGGACTAAGATAATAAACACCAGGTTAAAGAAAAATATCACTGTGGAATCTTGGGGTTTTATTCATTTTAACGTACTTATCGAAAGTAGTTAAGCCCTACAGATGCTAACGGTGGTTAAATTTACGTCAACCCTGCATATATTAAATACTCGTAGTCTCGAATAATGACCCCTTCTGCACGTTTAACTCAATAATGCCAAAGTCCTCTCGTAAAGTAGAGTTCCGGACAATGTGGGTTGGCGTGGTGTGGATGTTAGGAGAGGGGAGTGCCAGCTCAGGTGTCGTTCTCGTCACTTGACCGTGGTTCAAAATTACGAGGTCCGTCGCCAATAGCCCTCGTGTTGCTTCTAGTGCGACGTTAATAAAAACTAAACTAAAACTAAACCGGACTATGTGGGATAACTACTTATATTCCCTCCTCGTCTTCTGGATCTGAGTGAGTGATGGAATTTAATAGCGCAACAGCCATATACTGCTATGTTACACAAAACAAGGTGTAACTGTGATCTGTGGAATTCTGAAAACATCTAGAAAAAAGACAAAAATTAGCTTACAAGAAGGAAGGTTGAAAATAGGAAAAAATTGCTAGAGTATCCCGGTGGCGCCTAGTCATTTGGGTGATGTTTTAAGTTATGAATATAACGTCGTGAAGCTCTACAGGAATCTTAACTAAATTCAATAAACCTGTTTTAATTTCTCTAGTGTGGTTGTCTAGAAACTGAGGTAAAACTTCAATGTCTAATTTTGTCAAAACCCAAGGCGAAAAGCATCATTACTAACAATGTAATTTCAATGTGAAGTTAATCAAAACCAAATTTCAAACTTGTATAATATGGCTGAAATGAGATTTTTATCTCGAATGTTTGGAGATAATTGTTATACTTTTAAAAAAAACAAAAATTGATTAGAATTATTTTTTTTTCCGAATAAAGACTAAGTTACATGAAACTAAATGGAACAGTGTTTAAACTTCTGTTTTTTTCCCCTTGCTTCAGTGTCACAGCTCTCATCTGATGATATCATTAGTGTTTTTCCACTGATGATTTCAAAAGACGAAAGAACTAAAAGAAATCAATTTTTAGAGCCGATTTCGATTTTATCTGAACGCATAAACTCCGATCTCTGAAAGAAATGAAAAAAGTTGAGTCATTATCGCCCTGGAGAGAATCATACTTGATTTTCTCGATAGAAAAAGAGATTCATATTTCACATTACAAAATACTTTTTTTTCATGCATTTTAGGCAATTCTTTTTTTGTGTTTTTAAAAAGAGTGGTGTCGCTTATGTTCATATAAGTATAGCAGCGCAATGTATAGCGACTAAATTTATTTTAAAAAAAGGGAGATTTGAGGTTTTGAGAGTATATTTCACCGAAGGTATATGTGGGAATAATTTTAATTGATACTATTTGTTTGCATACACGACAAAAAAAATGAATTTTGCTCATAAATTTACATATCGATCGCATTTTAGAAGAAAATTACATGACTGTTATGCTAAATCATTGTAAAATGCTTTAAAAAATGTGTCGCAAGTAAATATTTATTATTTTAGACATATTTGACTTAAAGTGGCCGCGGCAGCATAGTGATCATGGTCGCAATCTCGTGACTGGCGTTGTTTCTGTCAAGCCGGGGGTTCCAATTCTCAAGCCCTTGAATACCACCTATATCGGGGCTGATTCATGATAAATCTGTCGATGTTCTGAGTCTTGCTTTGGTATGGTGTGGACGTTAGGTGAGAGTGGTGCCAGTATAGGTATTCTCTCCATCTCTTAACCGATATTTAAAAATATGAGGTTCATCGCTAATAGATCTAGTGTTCTTTTCAAATGTGATGATAATGAGTTTAATTTAGTGTTTTTTATTAACGTCGCACTAGAAGCAACACGATGGCTATTGGCGATGGACCTCGTAATTTTGAACCTCGTTCAAGTGACGAGGATGACACCTGAGCTGGTACCCCTCTCTTCTAACTTCTACATCACGCCAACGAGAGGACATTGGGCCCCGACAGATTTAACGTGTATCAGCCCCGGCTACACGGCGGGTCTTTAGCGGCCAAGGATCGACAAGCGACTGAATGAAAACCGCTAGCCACGAATCCGAAACCATAACGACTAGGCTACAGCGGACACATGACTTGAATGAACAATCGTACCTGGATCCGTACGGATCAGGTAGATTCTGTAGTCAACTGGCCACGATTGAGATCTCTTAACCAGCGTTATTTCCGTCTAATCGTTGGCTCAAGTCATAATATACCACAAAAGACTCATAGCGTAGCATTGCTTATGCATCTTAAGTCATTAGGGGCTCTGTGTCCTCCTGTAGGCGTAGAATAGAAGTTTGGTACCACATAAGATTAATCATGGAATGGAATGTATAGTTTCTTCCTGTGGAGTGCTACAACAAATACTCATATAACTCATCTATCTTTATTGAGTGTTTTGGGTCATTGTCATGCTGGCAAACGAAGTTTGACTTAGTTAAGTAATTTACTGAGTTTTTTTGCAAGTTATTTTATAAGATGTAACGATATACCAGTCTATCCAAAATGTTATTAATGAAGGTAAGTTTTCTTACTTTTCCTTCTGTCGTGCACCTTCAAACGAAGACGGATCCACCCTCATGCAGTCATTCGCTTCCGTATAGATTGAATTTACTCTCATCAGAGAGCAGAACTGTGTTCCTAATGATTCCGGCTTTGAAGTGAGATTTGGCGAAAGATAGTCAGAAAATGTTGTTTTTCCCTTTCGCATTAATCAATGAGTGGATATCGTATTCGAGTATGACTGTCAAATACTGCAATATGAAAAACACGTTTACCAGTTTTAGCTGAAACATTTTTTTCAATTTCTAAGAATATGTATAATCCACATTTTGGGTGTTTAACTTCGAACTTTTCTCTACGAAACATTTGACTTTTCGCTCTGTAGTTTCTCTCAAAATTTCATTAAATTATCGTCCTGGAATATTGGCCCAGGCTCCATTTTTCTGTACTTCTGTAGTTTGTTGTTTTTGGACTCAATGTTGCTTTTCTCAACCAGCGAAGTAATATATTGTAAATCATTTTATGAAGCTTCGGGTGGGTTCTTCTCGTTTAAACGTGCCGTCATTAATAAACTTAATTCAGCCAATAATAATTATTCTCTTTATAGAATAATCAAAACTCACGATATTTGTTATGCTTGTTGGAGTAAACCTAACAGGTCCTCAACTAAGGAATGTCTAGTTTTACTTATACGAATGCTTGTATTTGGGTGAGATCAAGTTAAAATTGGATGCGCATCTATGTCATTTGTCGTGTAATCTCTTGTCCTCCATCCTTCTCTCTCTCAACACTTGTACCACAGAATTACTATTGCTTTGCAGGTTCCTCCTTCTATAATCCTATTTATTTCGCCTCACTTCAATTATATAGTAATTCTGCTAAGTATAAATTATAAATTGACTTCTTAGATTCAACCAAATGAGACCGTGGTAGCTTAGTGCTCATAGTCGTGGGCTCACAGCAGGTAGTCTCCGTCGAGTCCTGGGTTTGATGCTACAAAGGGACCGCCATGTTTCCGGGGCTGATGCACGATAAATCTGAAGAGGCTCAAAGTCCTCCCGTTGGCGTGATGTGGAAGTTAGGAAAAGTGGGTGCCAGCTCAGATGTCGCCCACGTTACTTGACCGGGATTCAAAATTACGAGGTCGCGGCCAATGTAACTCGTGTTTGCTTCTACTGTGACGTTGATGAAACCTTACCAAACTAGATTCAACAAATGACTTAGAAATGTCTACTAGGAGGGTTAAAGGGAGAAAGGCTTCCTTTTCGCTACATTTCTATTTTATGACTAAACAGCATTCATTCGAAGACGTTTCTTCGAGCTCATGTAGCCGCGATAGCCTAGTGATCATGGTCACGGACTCGCGACCGGCGTTAATTTCATCGAGTCGAGGTCTCGAGCATTTTTGCCTCTAAGGATCCTCCGCGAGTGGGGCACGTTAAATCTGATTAAGATTCCAAGTACTCTTAAAGGAGCGGGAGTTCCACGCCCATATATTATCCTCGACGTTTGAGCGCTTTCAAAATTACGATGTCCATCCAAATGGCCTTCGTGTTGATTTTCAGTACTAAGTTAATGAAACAATCACAATCCGTATCTCATTTAAAGAATTTTCGAAAGTTTTAAGCAAATAATTTTATTCCTAATAATAATATATTATGATTGAGTATTTTGAGTGGCATCTGTGAAAATGTTTTAAAAAATAAAATTTTAGGAATCGTTTCACGCATCATTTTCCATATCTCCATGATTTTAAAAAAATCCAAGTTTAAGAAATATTTCAAATAAATTGACTGTGTGTGTTCGTACTTACACCAATTTTTTTGTGTGTATTTACTGTATTATTATTATTTTAATGAGATATTTTGTAAAAAGTTATTCAAAATAATTTACGGGTTAAAATGTAAATTAATCTTTCTTGTTTTGAGATTTTTTACTTGTTATTCCAGATACATTCTTTAAAGAAATTAAATACACTTTCAATAAATGCTCTCATTAAGACAATAATAACAATACAAATTAATACACAGACAAAAATTGGTGATTGTCTACTATCCTTTTTATAAAATCTTGTTCAATTTTAACGTTACGGAGATAGGGAAAAGGCAATGCAAAATTACCAATTTAAAAAGAAAGAAGTGCCAATAAATTGAGATTTGTTAAATATTTACGCAGTTTGTGATATCACTCTTACACTAAGTTTTACATTTTTTTTCCTTTTCGAAAAGAAAAAAAAATGAACTAATTTTTTAAAAGTTAATTGAGAAGGGCAACAGTGAAAAAAAAAATGAAATTAAGTAAATTTTAGCACATTATTCATGAAATATTTTAAACTCTTAAAGTGTATACTCAAATTCTTGGCCCACTCTTATGATGGCATTTCCAATAGTTAATTACGGTTTCCTAATTTCTTTCAATAATGCATTTGAACTATTCGAGCAAGATATTTAAGTCGCAAAACAATTTCAACATTTACCATAATTACAGTTTAATTGAATTTCCTGTGATGGTTAAAGCAATATTATTTAGTTTAGTTAACCTTTATTTAAACTTCTTTATCTATCTTTCTTCTAACATTTATCTAACATTTAAACAATCTCATACTCAAATTATAATTGCTAATAAAGTTTTCAAGTCACATGGCTATTAAATGTGTGTTCGAATTTGTTGCACTTTTCGTATTAAATAAAACAAATTCTTTAGCAATGCTCAAACAAAATTACTCGAATGGAAATGAATTTAAAAGGGAATTTGAATGAAATGAGTATTTAAAAGGTACGAAATTTGACTTTCCTAACTTCCTTTTGTTGGTGTGGTGTTGAAGCTTGGACATTCAAAAGATTCAAAATTATGAGGTCCGTCGCCAATAGCCTTCGTGATGCTTTTAGTGCGACGTTAATAAATAAATAAATAAATCCTAACACCATTTTAACGTGTGCTAACCTTTTTTGTCCCTTATTAAGTTTTTTAAAAAAAGTAGAATTATACAAAATAAATATTAACTATCGTAAAGTAAGCATATTTCCATGTCTTGGGCTCCACAGAAGCAATTGCTATCAATAAAAAAAATATCTTGTTAAAATTCCTAATGCATCTTTATTTTCATGAGCTAAGCATTCTAAAGTAATAAAGAAATTTCCCGATGTTAACAACAAAAAGAATAAAAACAGACGAATCTGCATTAAAAGTAAATTATTAAATTACATATTCAAATAAGAGCAAACTTTATTCTAATATAAATTAGTAAAGTAGACAATAATATTCTTTTGGGATACTAAAATGAATGCAGATGATAGAATATTAAATTAAATATATCTTAGCCATGTAAATATGCCTTAAGCAAACTAATTGTTATTATTACATTGTATTACAATATCAATCTCTCTTTGAACCACACACCATGTATTCTTTATTTTATTCTCTATTATCATTTAAAGCAGACGATAAAATATCAAATTAAATATATCTCCGTAATGTAATTATTATAAACTATTATATTATCAATCTTTTGAGCCTAGCATAACGTATCCTTCATTATTTCTCAACCATTTTTAATAACACTAACATGTTAGCTTGTATTAATGTGATTTATTCCTTTTTGACGCTTATCTTCGGAACCAAAACAATTCACAAAATTTCGAACTAACCACTAACAAATTCTTTAAACGCTATTTTCGGGTTACATGAAACATAGAAAATATTTTTAGTTATTAGCATTACTGAATTTCATGACTTCTGTGTTTTCTGCAATGAAACCATGGCGTCAATTTCATTTGAAAGTGAGTTATGAGCTTAATCATTTTTCTTACTTCATATATAAAATCATATTATCAGGTACCCTATTTTTAACCTACCCTTAGAAAACTTAAAAAATGGGAATTTAACAGAATTTTTCCAACAAATTCCTTGATATTTTCCAAAAGCGCTAAAATAAAGATTATTCCATTAAACAAACTAAAGGTAATATTCCAAAAAAATTCTAACCCTCAATAACCAAACTTAAATCATTGTCACTCTATAACTGATCACTTGATTCAGAGACTACAAGTGCATTTTTAAATTTCCTGTATTTATTTTAAACAAACTAATGTATCTTAAGCAGTTATTAGTATATTTCAATCAAAAAAAAATAAAAAAGGGGTAAAAATTAACGTTTACACATTTGCCAAATGTTAAAAGGGTGATCTCCACAGAACGGTTTATTGCAGTAGTTGCATACGAACGTCTTCTATATGAAATGGACCGAAAGTACTACTCCTGCGTGTTTCCCAAACTATCAATCGTGTTTTTACTTTATAGGTTTTTCAGTATTCAAAATTTCTTCAATACTTATTTTTATAGAACGTCTTTAAGTACTCAATGAGCAGCAAATCTCGAAAAGTAATAAGTGTACATATGTGCTTACCACCTTCGAATAACTGATTTCATTAGATATGAAATTACTGTGAGTGTTGTGGTATGCTCGCAATGGAAACAACTCGATTCCGTAAAACTGACAATTGTCGGTAGCCAATTAGATGAATGATCAATTATCTAGGCTTAAGTGGCCGCGGACTCATGGCCGGGGTTATGACGAGTCGTAGGTTCGAGCCTGCTGCCACTAAAGACTAACCGTGTAGCCGGACCTAATACACGTTAAAATTTTCCGGGCCCAAAGTCCTCCCTTTGGCATGGTGGGGAAGTTAGCAGCAGGGGATGCCAGCGCAAGTGTCGTCCTCGTCACTTGACCGAGTTTCAGAATTACGAGGTCCGTCGCCAATAGCCCTTGTTGCTCCTAGTGCGATGTTAATTAAATCAAACAAACAACCTAGGCATAAGATGAAAATATCTTATACTGACAGAGACATTTGACAAAAGTACAATACAAAAAGGAAAGTAAGTGTGATTGCTTATTAATGCTGCAATTAAAAGCAATCCCAGAGCTATTGGTGACGAATGTATTCAATTTGATTCAAGTGATGAGGATGACACCCGAGCTGGCATCCCTCCCGATCCAAACTTGGGGCCGCGGCAGGCAAGTGGTTATGGTTTCAGGCTCGTGGCCAGCGGTTTTCGTGAAGTCGCGGGTTCGAGCATTGGCCACCAAAGAACCGCTGTGTAGCCGAGGCTGATGCACGTTAAATCTGTTGAGGCCCAAAGTCTTCCCGCTGGTGGGGTGTGGAACTTAGAAGAAGGGTGTGTCAGTTCAGGTGTCGTCCTCGTCACTTAACCGAGGGTCAAAATTGTGAGGTCCGTCGCCAGTAGCCCTTGTATTGTTTCTAGGGTCACATTAACAAAACAAAACAAAACCCCTTCCAAACTTCCACAACACCCCAGCGGGAGTAACTGGGACCTCGATCAGATTTAACGTGCATCAAGTCCCACAGCACGGTGTGTTTTAGAGTCATCAGGGCTCAAATGCATGACTCGACGAAAACAGTTCCGGGCCTGAGTTCACGATCATGACCCCCAGATAACCGTAGCCACTTTAAAATGACAAATTAAAAGGAATAATCTAGATTAAGCTTCACAGAATGTGAAAGCTGTCATGTATATACAGCTCAGTCAAAACCAGCTGATTTTAAAAAAAAATAAAATCGCCAATGAGAAGCAATATCACATCCGCCCATAGATTTTGACTGAAGATAAACACATTATTTTTCTCGTTTAATATCTCTTTACAGATGAATTTCTCCTACGTGTGAGCAGCTTTAATTATCACCTAAAATATACTTATCTTTAACTCCTACATATCCAACGACTCATGGCAACATTGTTTTTGTCGAGTCATAGGCTCAAGCCCTCATGCAACTAAAGATCCACCGTGTAGGGGTTTGATGCACGGTACACTTGTTCGTTGTCCCAATTCCTCCCATTGGTGAGGTGTAGAAGTTTAGACAGGGGTGTGCCACTCAGGTGGCGTCCTCGTCACTTGACCGAGATTCAAAATTACGAGGTCTGTCACCATTGCTCTTGGTGTTGCTTCTAAGGGGGATGTTAATAAAAAAAAAGTATTAATTTGCGTCGTCATTATTTCATGTAAAAATTGATCACTGTTAGAAGTATTGGTTTGTAATATTTCTCACGCGTTTTTTAAACATGTTGACAAATAGATCGAGTATTAAGCTAAATATACAAGTTTTATAAATATTTTCACTGCGAGAAATTATTTATATACATGTATTATACCTATAATTTGTAAGAAAATTTAATTTTGTGTACACTATTTATGTTCAGAATTCAATTTGTTTCCTTACTCTTTTGTTACAATAGATGAATAGGTAAAAGCTAAATAAAATGTTTTATTTTTATGAATTATTATTTTTGAATTGACGGTTAATAAATGTCCAGGTAAAATGTTTTCTGGTATACAAGTTTTGTTCGAGAATTTAATCGAATTATTGGTATTAGAAAAAATTTGGTAAATTTACGAACTGTAATTCTCCGACAAACTGTTAGTTTTCCAGGTATTGAATTTCGATATGTGAAAAATTTAGAATTTTCATGAAAATAAAAAACCCTCTCAGAATAAATCAGATTAATGAACTCTACTATACGGAGTGATTAATGTGAGTAAATTTACGGAAGTCGGCAAATTTACAATCACCTATTCCGTGAATTTTCTTGTGCTTTTTACTGAATTTTAAAAAGTTAAAATCTAATATTTTAATGAAAATAAAAAAAAAGTCCCGATCCAGCTCGAATCAAATAAATGAACTGTACTAAACGGAGTGATTAATATAGGCTCATATACAGTAGTTGGTAAATTTACAATCACTAATATCTTCAAATTATTTGTGCGTTTTACTGAGTCTTAATATGTGGAGAAATCTAGACTTTTGTTTGAAATAAAAAAAAAAATCCGTACCCAAAATTACTCAGATTGATGGACCGAGTGATTAATATAGTACTCGACCTGATAAACTGGAAAGCTAGATGCAAAGCAGCGCACTAGCAATCTGTTTCTAATAAGGCTTGAGTGGATGCTATTAAAGCTGTGATTCCCAGCCGATCCGATTTCCTCTGGACCGAGACAGGAAGGACCACAACTCCCCGCGCCGTGACGTCACCAAAAGGAGTGCGAACCACGGAGACAGCTGATACCATTGATAACCACCGCCGATATGACGATGTTTATTAATGTGTTGAGTTCGAGTCCGACAACTCGCGCTGCATTTCGTGTCCGTACTGGAGCGTGCGTTTGTCTATGTAGCATTGTCATTGAATTGTCTGAACCAGAAGTGTAAGGAAATAGGAATAGTGAATTTACGATTCGTGTGCTTAAAAAGATACCGTTGCGTAATCAAAAGAGGTGTTAGGAGGGTTTGAGTTTCACCCCAGAAATTTTCCTTCCGGGAAATTTTTTTTTTACGAATGTTATGACACAATATCAGGCAGAACAATTTGTTAAAATGTAGTTAATGGATTAGAAATTATGTAACATTGAAATTTATTATATAGTTCAAGTAATATTTTTGTCGTATATAAAAGCATTTATGATTCTTAAAAATAAATTAAAAGGCATTTTCATAAAGGACCATTGGAAGGAGGCTAAGATTTGTTTCGTCATTATATTTCAGGCAATTTTGACTACACTATTTATGCGCGTATTTGTTAATATTTGTGATTTTTACAATAAATATAAACAGTTTTTAATATTATGCATAAAAATAGGGATAAGAGTTGTATAAAAATTATTTATTTTAACATTCCAGTGAATCAAATCAATAATGTAAATTACTAATAACGAAATTATTCATAATTACTGACACCAAATTATGAAAATGAAATCTCTTTATTAAAAGTAAAATATTTTTTGTTTTCAATATTTAATAACGTCTTCAAAGTAGATAAAGCGAAGTTAGTCAGACCAAATTTTTCAAAATTGCGTCACCAAAAGGAGTGTTCGAATTTGTATCTTAAATCCATGACCTCATTCCGCTCAAGTCCATTGCGAGGAACGGTGAAGGATACCGCACGTGGCATGAAGGGGAAGTTTGGTGAATGAAATAACATCTCCGGTACCAGTTCGTTCTCGTTCTTTTGTTCGTTCATTAATTTGAGTTAATGTCACTTAAGAACTGCAAGATAGCTGTTAGTAACAGATGTCGCAGTTCTCGTCGTCGTGTCAAGTGTGCGGACGACACCTGAGGTAATGTCTAATAATCTTATTTTCCACGCCCCGCCATGACAAATAGCAGTCCCATTTAACGTGTATAAGTGCCAATTTCCCATGCATCTGATCCACATGGACTTGAACGAGATTCAAAATTATGAGATTCGTCGCCAAAAGCCCTCATATTGCTTATAAATACTACTTTAATAAACAAATAAACAATCACAGTCACAATGATTGGAAAGAAGGAGGAATAGCCTATTAAAAAAATCATTATCACTGATTTTCATGGAACCAGGATTCAAATTCACGGCTTGACTAGAATTATGGCTAATAATGGCTCTAATACAGGTGGCTAATATTAGCTCTCGTCCCTAGTATATGACCAAGATTTGAAAGGAGGCTGCGTTAGCCAGGCGTGGTGTGGAATTTTGGAGAGTGAAGAGCCAGCTCAGGTGTCGTCCTCGTCACCTAAACGAGGTTTAAAATTGCGAGGTTCGTCTGCAATAGCCCTAGAATTTCTTGTAAGAATGACGTTAGTAAACAATTGTAGTCACATTGATTGGTTTGTTTTATTAACGTCGCACTAGAAGCAACAGGATGGTTATTGGCGACGGACCTTAAAATATTTGAACTTTGGTCAGATGATGAGTACGACCCCTCTCCTAATTTCTGCCAACGCCAACAGGAGGACTTTTGGGCTTGACAGATTTAATGTGCCGCAACTACACTACAGTTCTTTAGTGACATCAAGGCTCAAACTCGACGAAAACCGCCGGCTTGGAGTCCACGATCATGACTCCTAGGCTACCGCAGCCATTGGGAAGAAGGAGGAGTAGGCTATATTTTGTGTTGCTATCGAGCACCGATGCACACACAGATCATGACCTTTTATTGTTTTTAGCACTATGCATCATCATATACTATTTTATTTACAGTATAGTTTTGTTTCTTCAATTAAAATATGTTTATAATTTTATCCTGCGCCCAGTCATTGAATCATTGATATTTTCTATTTATAGCGGATGATTCCATGCAGTTCGAATCCAAAAATTAACACCATCACTAGATTCATTTATTCAGAATTCTTTTTTGCCAAATCGCTCGATAGAGGCTCGAAACAATCTGAACTCATTGACATGGGGGCTGAAAGAAGTAAAATTGGTACGACAGAAAATATAATAACCTTTAACGAAACCTTTAAGGAGTTACATTATTACATTATGCACATTAAATCTGGTTGAGATCCTAAGTCCTTCCATGGCGTGGTGTGGAAGTTTGAAGAGACAAATGACAGCTTAGGTGTCGTTCTCATCGCCTCACCGAGGTTCTGAATTGTGAGGTCCATCACCGAAACCACGAGTTCTTTCTTATTGCGACGTAGATGAATGAACAATCAATCAATATACCAGTTTATGTTTACTTTCACTGATTTCTGTAAATGAAAACGCTTTCTTTTAATTCCGTGGAAAGAAACAACACAAGCCTGTAAACATCAAAACTTTCGAGTTAGTATTTATAATATTCTATAAAATCTGTTTCGGGAACATTTTTTATGTTTGTGATCAATATTGGTTTTCTTATCTCTTCAGCTTACAAACAAACTGTTTTCTCAAATACTGTTTTAAATTGCTCGTCGAGTTCTAGTTCAGAGTAAATATACCGAAATGTGACTGAATAATATTTACTCTGCATGTTGAATAATTCTTTATTAAAACTCCCAGGACAAATGGAAATGGGTACCTCGATGTCTACAATATTTGAAAAGTTGGTTTTATATTTTTTCCATGCATAGTTTCAACAAATTTGTTGACATGAAAAGACTGAAGGGATTTTAATTATAAGCAAATGTCTAACAGGAAATCAGAGACGCAAATGCTTTTTAGCCATCTAAGGGGTTATTGTTTTAATTGGATCCATTTTGGCGTACCAGATCACTTTTCAAAATTTATTTTTTGCTTTAATTTCAATTATATGTAGCTGATATAATATTAAATTTAATAATTTATCGTTTACTTTAATTTTAATTACATGTAGCTGATATAGCATTCAATTCAATAATTTATCGTTTCCTTTATATTTAATATCGGAAAGGAAAAATGTAATTCGTACTAGAGTCCATTTCTCAATATTTAATTGTTTACTTTATTTCTTATGTTTAATTGCGTAATTTAATAATAATTAAAAAAAAGTGCACCATGGGTGGCTAAATCTGTTCTTTGCAAAACTTTGTATGAAACTTTTTGTAATTAAATTTGTTGTTTTGATGAAATATATACATTTCTATAAAAGCTTAAGTAAGAGATTGGTGTGAATGTTTTTGCTATGTAGGGCTTCTCATGTAAGTTTCTGTAATATATTTTTAATTTGGTTGATTTATTTTTCAGATTATTCTTTTTCTACCTTTCAAAGTACAGATAGAAAGTGTCTTTGTCTATCGTATTTTTTACTTGATTCCTTCATTTGCAATTAGTTCTTTTTGTATCTTGTTTCTTTTCGAATTTATAGAATTTCTTTACTGAATTATAACATTTTTCTGTTGGTATTGTTGGGTACATGTAAATGTTGTTTAGTTCTGATTTTATATTAATTTTAGTTAATTAGTTCAATTATTTTTTTATATTACTAAATTACTAGTTTCTCTCTTTATGTGTGTGTGTATGTGTATGTATGGAAGTACACAAGACAGAAATTATCAGAAACATTATTTACATATAAATACTGTACAAATGCTATTCTAAATAATTCAATTCCCAAATGTTAATTGAGACGCTCCAATTTCGTACATTTAAAAGCATTGCACCGAAACACCACGAATTGGCGGTTCTATCAAAAACAACTATTTCACGAATATCCCTATCAGGCAGATGATTCTTGTATCCAGATCATTTTCAGACACAATAGGCGTTTTGATATACTGCAAACTTAAATGCCCCTCTTCCAAAAAATTCCAAGCTGCTTAAACCCAGATACTGCAACCAATCCTCTATGTCCAACACATTGTTAACGAAACGACAAACTTCTGAGGCATATTTACTAGTCATTCATCGTCTGCCCTCACTATGCCTTTTACCTCTTAAAGAAACAATTTTGCATAAACCGTAATGCACTTGCGAAAACAAAAGGTGTTGCGGTGCGCGTCTCTGTCAGAACCGTTCTCTATACAATCGTTGCGTCTGTCGTGGATTGCCAACCATTTCATTCCATAAGGGCATGATTATTATCAACTTATTTGTATAATGTTGCACGAATATGGCGACTACTAACAGGCAACAAAAAAATCAGATATCTCCCTCCTTATTCTCTTGTAAACGACGGGCCTACAGGGACATACCTCCTTTTAATAGGTACGGAATCATGGCTCCGAGGCACCCAAGTGATATTTTTCACTACCATGGACTGCCTGTAATGCCCCGGTGACGCTCCCACCGAGGTATCTAAGCGACCCTTCTTTATTTTCGATCCTCATTCTTATCTATCAACTTTTCTCAATTTTTTAAACATGTAGATAGATCATTGTTACTCCTTGTTTGGCGCAGCATAGCCATATCAGGCTCTTGCGCCAATACGTTCCACTATTATTCGCTCCCCTTTTCATGAACTACGTCATATACAGATATACGATGATGTTTTCAGTCATGAGTTGTAATGCAAATATCAATCCTTGTACTTATATTTATAGGACACCCTGCATATATAAATTTGCCTAGTTTTAATTTACGTTTTTTCTAATGTCCTCTAACGTTCCGAATCCGATGAATTGTATTATTGATTATATTGGGGAAGGACCATACTTATTTAAACTTTGCTAAGCACTCTTTATTTTATAGACTAGAAAAAAAAATGATGTAAGAAATGAAATGTATATCTATTATCTCATACATAAGGTGAAGGGAGGAAAGGATATTAGTTGTCAAGTTAGAGACACGAATATAGGGCAAGATAGCTACCGATGTAAGGTCACTCTTATTTTACCTGATCAGATCAAACAATTTTTAAACAAATTATAGTTACAAACAACAATTTTGTAACACATTACATTACTGAAAAAGTTGTTGTAAAGCAGTAAAAGATTTTATTCAAATAAATATTATTAACAAAAATTTTCTAAAATTAATCTACTACGAAACGATATTTTGTGAAAGTAATTAATTAGAAATTCCAACACACAAATAAATGCTTATTTGTTGTTTATTTTTGAGAATAATGTTGAATATCGAAATTAATATGAGTTTTTTTTTTTTTTAATTTTTTGACGACAGAATGATAAAACTCACGACTCCTAACACTCATATGACAAAGATTTAAACGTCAGAAATTTTTTATTGACATTATTTGGGAATTTGTAAATTATATAAATTTATTTAAATTTTTATGACTGACTAGGTTACATTGTGAAAAGCATTTTGATTGCAATTAAAGAAATTTAGAAAACAAGTAATAGATATAAATAACAATATTACATTTTGTTAAAATTGAAGTCTTAAAGAGTTTAATATAAAGAGTTTGTTCATTACAGCTGTATGTTTATTACAGCTTTTAATTATTCGTTTTCAAAATGCCGTGCTAAAATATTTTTGAAGTATTTCTACAAACAGAAAATTTATTTTATTATCCCCTATTTAATGATTCGTATTCAAACTAAACTAAGTTTTTGACGCAAAAATTAAAAACTACAGATCAGGATCTGAATGGAAAAAGGAAAAATCGATTCAATAAAAATAAAGACGGTTGAATTCCTTTCGTAAATTTATCGAATTCCATCTCACTTGTTAATTAGAAAACTCTATTTTATTAATTATTCTTCTGTAATTGAAAATTTAATTATTCGCGTAAAAGAGATATTTGTTATGCTATAATTAAAATTCTTGGTGGTCTTTATTTTTCTTTAAAAAAGGAATGTAGCAATAAATTAAATCAAAATCGAATAAAAATCTTATAAATCATCGTTTCAATTCGCTCACGGTATTCGTATGCATCAGAAAACGTGACAGTTTATGATTATGTTTTGCATTGTATATAATTTAGCAACATTTCACAATTATTAAAGTGTGTACCTAAAAGGCTGAATATAAAACTTTTCTAATTTATTAAAAAATTAAAGGAAATGTACAGATTTCGAAGGTAAAAATTATTAAGAGAAAAAAAGGAATTTTAATTATTAGAATCCGTTTAAGATACTTCAGAATTTTTTAGAAAATTAATATTTTATGAAACAGAATACATAACGAACATTTTTATTATTTTAAGGGCAGTTAATATTCTTCGCTTGACTATAGAAAAGATTGATAAAATTGGGAATGGGAGGTACGAATAGGTGCAATTATTATTACACGTTGAATTGAAAGAATATCCGTTTGTGTAGAAATAATACATGATAAATTCTACCTATTTTAATAACCGCTAAAATTGCACAATACTTATATATTGGTTCCAAGTCTAATATCTGCTATCCTATGATCATTTAACTTTCTGGCATCAATATTGTGTGTGCACAAAATGATCCCTAACCTTTAAATTCCTCTCGGTATACAAGGGTTTTCGAAATTCATGGGCAAAAAATTAAAGGTGATAGAAAACAACTAAACAAGTATTTTTATCTTACAATGTATCGGCGGAGGGCAAGAGGGGTACATCGAGACGGTGTTGTAATGGAAAACATAAAGCGCGAGTTTTCTTACACATCGTCATTTCGACAGTGGAATTCAGGAATCATGGCCTTTCCTGATCATTGTACGTCATCATGTCACTTGAAATCCGTGGCAGAAATGTATGTAAAATGTATGTAGATGTATGGTGAAAATTGCATGTTTAGATGTTTTTTTCACCTCTTAAATTTTTGGCCATGTCTTTCGGAACACCCTCTATATCATACGATTAATGAAACCCAAGTCATGCTTGAAGAATTTTTAGGCTATGACCTTTTCTTGAGTACTGTTCGCAGCTATGCTCAGGTGTCTTCCTCGTTCTTTGACCGTGGTTCAAAACATGCCAATAGCCCTCGCGTAGCTACTGAGTGCGATATAAATTTACAATCAGTCAATCAGTCGAGTACCTACTCCCGTAAGACCCGTCTTGTATCGCAGAAGATATATGTTAAATCTATGGATGCTCAAAATTCTCAAGCAAGGAGGATTTGAAACAATAGTGATATATCAGAGTAAGTATTATTGTGACATTGGGCTGTTCGAAGTTTTCTCTTCACTTATCTCAAGGAATTTATAGTAATTTGAATTGCATAAAATTACTTTATCTCTGCAACCCAAATGAAACGTAATTAGGTAAATTAGCTGAAGATAGATGTGATTAAGTTATAGGTTGTGATATGCAAATGAAATACAATTGAAAGAAAAATGAACGGAAACAGAAGATAACGTCAGATTGATTAATTTATAACATTTGTATTAAAGAATCGTAGTTAAATTTTTTTTGGATTGAAGTGAATCTTAGGAAAATACAGATGAGAATCGGGTGTTTGCGATAAATTTTTGGATCAGAACGAGGGATTTGGTAAGGTAAGACTTCGTTCGTTTATCTTAATTTAGAAATGACGAGCTAAGTAGGATTCGAGGGAGAAAGACCTTATCCATTCTTAAGTGATTATCAATAAAGTATTTTAACTTGCTATCTTACGTATCTTCAGTTGCAGTCAAATAATTATTGACTGTGTTTAGGAAAGATGGTAAGAGAATTAAATAATGAAGAACGGACGTCACATCGTACTTGTGGCTTTAGTGTGGTTCAAAACAACGATGTCCTTCGTAATAGTGCTTGGAATGCTACTAAGTGAGCTTTAATATATTAGTCAATCCATCGAGTACTGACTCCAATAAGAACGTGGTGTATCGGGGATGATGCACGTTAAATCTTTCGATTCATAAAATCCAGAAGCTACAAGAATGTGAAAGTTATTAGAGTGATATATCAGATAAGTTGTCGTACTCATCGCATGATGGTGAATCAAAATTGTGAGCATCATCGCCAATAAACCTCATATTAAGTTTAATTATGATGTAAATTAATAATCAATCTCAACTGCTTCCATGAACTTTGTTATAAATGAAAATAAAACTATAGTACAATTCTTCGTATATTTACATAAATAATTTGAGAAATTAACAGGAACTTGTTGGAAGAGGTAGAATCGATCGAATAGAATAAAATTACTAAAATTGAAAATGCAAAGCTGATGAAGAAAAATGTTTCAAGATTGTAAACACCATTCTTTAATATGAACAAAGATGATTTTAAATTGTTACAAGCCGTTTTTTCAAATTACTAATTGCTTGTTCATTTTATGACAAATAAGAACACAAAATTCCCAAATACTAAGATTCATAACTCCTCTTTTCCAACTTTTATTTTCTGCAAAGATAACTTATTGTATCTTTTTAGAGATATCCTCCTAATAATCGGTGATGTCTAGGAAGTCCGTCTGAGGTGAAAATCTCTTTCCCGTGAATTCTCTTTTTTCTCCCATCCAATTATTTGGAATGAATGGAGGCTCGGAATCAATTTCTTCCGAAATCCGACTCGATGAAATATGTAACTGATGATAAGAGAAAATGGCCTTATCTTTTATGCTTCATAGTTTCGTGAAGAATGTCATTATTTTGATGACTGGGGAAAGATACAGGTTTACTTATTAAGGTTATTCGTGCTCTTTTTAAGTAATGAAAATAAATAGCTGCAAATATGTTTATCTATAGATTAAGAAAGAAATCACGTTTTGTTTTACATTCTGGAGAATACAGTCAAATCCCGATTAGTACCTCCTCGATTCATGCTGATTTGATATAAAGTAGTCACTTTATTTTGCTAAATTTGCTTTGTATTTTATTGCTGTTTGCCCAGTTTCTTATCAATGAATAATTCTTACAAATGAATGTTTCTTGTAAGTGAATGTTTCTTGTAAGTGAATGTTTCTTGTAA
>BMAW01083418.1:119603-140058 GCA_019974015.1 Nephila pilipes
CCCTCTTTTATTGTAAATGAATTTGCAGCGACTCTTTTCATCAACGACGACAGAAACTAAAACGTCTTAATAACTTGCCCGAGAGCATCTGTAGGCATCTGTTGATGCAGAACCTACAGAAAAACGTTTCTTTGGACGCAAAGATTGAAGGTTCAATATACCACCGGTATTCAAGGTGAACTGTCCTTCCACGCCACGCGGTAGAAAAATATCCTCCAGTATGGCGGTAAAACACTCACCCATCGAAAATTCATTTTATGGCACAAGATCGGAGAGACTCAAAAGATAAGGGGAAAAAATGGTGTATATATTCAGTCGGTCTCCATTAACTCATGGTCCATTAACTCACAAATCAGCTTAACTCTCGATTTAAATACGGTTCTCTTTTTTATTACAATAAGATTAATCTTTTCTTCACATAATATCAGGACTATCTGATTAGAGAAGATAATCATACTTTATTTTCTTTCTATTTAATATGTCGTGAGGCAAACATGCCATGGAGTTCTAATTTGTAATTTCAAACGCATATTCCGAATGCAAAAAAATTAGAAAATGAGAAAGAAAGCCATATTGGGCTTACATACCTAAAATGAGCAAAAAGGAATTTATAGGTGTGTGTGAAGTATCTTCATAAAAATATTCCAAATAATTATTAATAACTCAAAGTTATATGTATGAATGACAAACAATCGAGAAAGTAATTCATTTCATAATTCTTTTTAACAACTTTAATTAATTTTAGTTCGTCATTAATTTTTAAGCCATGGTCAAGAGACGACGATTTCATTTGAATAGATGTTTAACTGTTAATTAAGTTCATGACACAACGCATAAAGACTTTGAGGCCCACTCGAATGCAACTTAAAAATTTTCTTGAGTTTTACATCTGACAATCTTGAATGAAAGCTCAGGTTTCGGTACCACAGCGATTCTTTTTGCGAATTTCACGTCCGGCTTGTTCAAATTGAATCTTGGCTCGAGATCTTATTCCATTATAGAAAATTTGGAAGAGTAATGTGAGCTGTGAGCTTTAACTGAACTGAACCTATCCTGATCATCTCAGTAAGACTCAAAATAATTAAATCTATCGCCCTTAGCCGTCATGTAACTATAAAGAAATGCAGATTCTAAAAAAATATTTGAAAGAAAAAGGCTTGTGTAGCCGTGAAGAGACCAAGGCATTTTCTTTTACTAATTACGATGCCTCTAAGCGTTGTGACATATTCAATTTTTAAAAACAAACGATTTAATCTTAATGTGATACTTTTTTACGATATTATCTGTTCAACTTATAAAGGCAAACGATTTAATCTTAATGTGATACATTTTTAAGATATTATCTGTTCAACTTATAAAGGCAAACGATTTATTCTTAATGTGATACTTTTTTAAGATATTATCTGTTCGACTTTTAAAGGCAAACGATTTAATCTAATGTGATACTTTATTTAAGATATTACCTATTCAACTTTTAAAAGCAGACGATTTAAACTTAAAGTGATACCTTTTTCAATATTCTTTATTAAGATATATTTTTTTGGCAACACCAGATCATAGTTTTGATTTTAGATAATTTACTGGCAACGGATATGAAATTTAGTATTGAGTTTGGTTCCAAGAGGTAAAGACGAACGTTGAAAAAGTGCTGCTTGTGTAAAATTGTGTCTTGAATTTATGTTTGAAAAGATGTGCGCAAATAAATGTGATGTCCTGAAAACAAGTCATTTTTATTAATAGTCTTCAATACAGTTCAGCGTTTTATTTCTACATTTTAATAAAAACAAAAACAAAATGTAATTTATTACAAATACATGGTATGAATTTTGAGTTGTTACTCAACATTTAACAATTTTACTCATTTGATTATTATAATATTATATATATATATATATATATATATATATATATATATGTAACATATCCCTGTCGACTTTTGTAATGTAACATAATATCTAATAACAGTCGAGGAGTATTGAATTTTCACTTTTATTTTAAGCTGAGAGAGAGAGACCATTTTCATTAGGTAGTAGGTTACATCATTTAGGTAAGAGCAGAACAGTTGTATGAAAAAGAGTAACAGCAGTATGAAAGAGAGAGCGTTTTTCGTTGTGTTTTTGGTTATATACTAGGGAAAATTCCCATCATACGTCATAAGCACGTGGTATGAATAAGGGGATTCCAGGGGAATATAATAGATAGGGAATTAAAAAAGGATTGTTTTTGACAGATTTATAATTAGTTTAAGCAGAATTAATCCTTTTCAAGAGCGCGTGATGTAATAAATTATAGGATACTTTGGAAGGGGATCAGGAAATAAGAATGAACTCTTTACTTTTGTATTAGGGAATGAGATAGAATAGAAAGTTAATTTATTATTTAGGGTAATTATTATAATTAAAAGTTAAATCATTACATATATATATATATATATATATATATGGAATGTCAAACGCAATTCATTTATTTTTATTTAATTAATTTTATTTTTTCAATTTTATTTTTTTCACATTAAAAAAACGGTTAAAAATATCGTGAAAAAGAATAATGGTTGTATACTATTAGCAATAAGTATTTAAAATGGGTATTAAAAAATAGAATATGTTTTACTACTTTGACAGACCTCAGTATGTGATAAACGTTCTGCAGTTCCTAGACTCCAGAAACCCTCTTTTTTGCTTCTTCTTTTCCCCTCATCACATCTCCAAAAAGTTCGAACTCCTCCCCACTAATTGAAACGCATTCCAATCTCCCGCACCACAAATGGGAAAAAATCTTTTTCGCCTAAACCGAATTAGGCATCGGAATGCCCATTGTCGCTTGCACACTCCCTGTAATTCCGTTTTCTCCACCTCGCACACTCACTGCCCTTTTTCTGTAACGTCTGCTCTATCCGTCGCGTTTCTGCATTTCCCTCTTTTTTCTTTCTCTTACTTTATTGTTTTTTTTTCCTTGCCATGCCCACGCACAGCACGTTTCCTGGTGTGCATGGTCATTTTTACTCTTTTGGGGAGACGGGGGGTGTATGCGAAGAGATTAATCGTCTGCGTTGATTTCAATGGAAATGGGATGCCGCCGAAAGAAGGGGGTGGAAGTGAGGGATTGAGAGGGAGCCGTGGAAAAAAAAGAGAAGGCAATTTGCTGTTACCCGACACACGTCGGGCTGTTACGGAAAAGAACGGATGCAGCTAATGAACGCCGAACGCGACACACCAGAAAATAGAATAGAATGTCAACCCACTAAGGTTAAATTGTATGTTAGACGTAATTGTATATAATTATTAGGAAAAAAAATTAAAATCAAACTTTTCTTTAAAGGACTGAAAGACCTAAAATAAGTTTACATAGTATTTATAAGAACTTGATGAACTTAACTAAGATTTCTATGTATTAGCCAATAAATTAAGTGCATTACTGCTATTTACGTATATATAAAATCGAAAGAAATATTAACGCCTCAAGCTTTTATAAATTATATATTATTTACTTCTGAAATATTTTTATACGTTTAATTCATCTTTAAACAAATGATAATTTTTTTTTACTTATATTTAGTTCATTATATTTAGTTAAGAAACTTAAAAACTGCTAAAGCAATTATGTAAGATATACAAGTATACAAAATTTCAATTCAAATGGATGTTACAAAGACATGTCCCCCTCCTTCTCCCCACAAGTGCATCACTATTTGATCACACCATAGAATTGTATTATCATCGGATTTATATATGCATGCTAAATTTCAGCTCGAATGGATAATAGAAAATGGTTAAAATTTGAGTACAAATTTTCGAATTGGGAAGACTTGCATTCGGTTGGTTGATTTCTATTTCTATCTCTGAAACCCCATGGGATATATTGCACCAAACACAAGAACAAAGTATTATTATTTTTCTAATTAAAATAATTTAAAGTGCTACCTCAGGATGGGAACTAAAAATATTTTAATAAAACTATATGTATGGAATAAAACTCATGTCAAGTAAGAAACTAAGTATATATTTGGTTGAGTATTTTTCCCAACCGAGTCAATTCATAGTGTATATGATTTAAAACGTATAAAGCAAACTTATTTAAAAAGCAGAACATTCTATCAAGATGCCTCATGGTCAGAGGATAAAAGTAATGGTTATACAGAGATGGATTTTATCCAGAAAGAAGTGCTTATGTATCAATCTCGTATGTCCAATAAGTAGATGTGTTATAGTAGCGTCTCATTTTCTTGATGAAAATGGATTCCAATGAAACATTTGTTTTACATGATGCAATTTATTATCTGTCATATTTCCAGATTACATTGATCTTGCTAGTGGTCATTAATAGCTAATTTATTATTTTTAATACAATATTGAATTATGGAATGGTAAGATAGACGATACAAGATGCAGAACCAGCAGACTATTTATGAGCTGCTGGATCAGTATCTGATACCTCTGATCTGTATCTGGATACGCATATGAACATAGCAAGTTAAATAAAAGATGTAAACATTATTTTATTTTGTTCAAAATCAGCATTAATGAACGATAATGCTTAAAAACTCGGTTTAAATTATTCTATAATCTAAAGATGAGATCCTAATTTTCTAAAATTCTCTTTTTAATAATTTTATAAATAGTTTTTTAACATTGAGTGTATTTTGTAGACAGGTAAAAATGTTGGAATCTAATAAAAAAAACCTTCACAATGATTGTTTGGTTGACTTTGATTTAGTGAGTAGACACTGACTGGCTAACCCTCAAAGTTGGTTGATTAGATGATATTGAAAACCGAGAAAAGAATTTGGATACCTTTTCTTCTACTTTCATAATTTCTATCACGTAACAACTTTTGGTCTTGTTTCTTATATTTGAATGACAATAGAAAAGACCAAAACACAATATTTCAAACATTACTTAATACTTACGCAGGAAAAGATCACTGGTGTCGATTGCTAACAAGTTTAATTTAAATATTGTTTGCATAAAAAAGACCCGTATTTTACCGTTACCATGCCAATTTTAATCACGCTTTTAATCAAAAATAAAAAATTTTATACAAAATGGCTTTATTTATATACATGATTTTGACTATTACTTGATTTACTATTTTCCCAACAAAATTTATTTTGAATCTAACCTTTTAAACTAACATCTGTATCAACCAATTTTTATGGAATATTCTTCCTTTGTATTTTTGAAAAGCATTCCTCCTACAGACGGTAAAAAAAAAAATGTTTGGGTAAAAGGAGTCAGATTCTTTACCCCGTTGCAGATGTCTTCTTTCACACGAGAAGGAGCGATGCAAAAAAAAATTCGAGATATTTTTGCAAGTTTTCAAAAGATCAGAATAGATTCAAGGAAAGCTAAGTAAATAGTGATTTTCCTATTCGAAGCATTCTTCGGTGAGAAAACCGAACCGAAATTACATTTGCAGACACTGCATAAGCCAAAGCCTTCAAAATCCTCCATTGTGTCGTGTGTAACTGTAACTGTATATGAACCTAAGTCTGAAGCGAGGTAAAGTAAGTCCATAAAAAGCAAACTGAAGTGAATAGAAGAAATGGAACAGAATTCGTTGAAGAAAAAGATAAAAATGTTGCATCTTGTAGGAAATTTTATATTCATGTTTTTCATCTTAATATTTATTCAAGGATTTGTTATTTACAAGCTGGGGTAAAGAAAATTGAATGCATTCAGTTTTTCTTACTTTGAAAATAATTGAGTCCAATTTAGGTCAAAAATGTTGCTTTGATATTTCGTTGTGCGTTTTTAACTTTTATGTCATGCTCTCGAATGGAAGTGCATATTATTTTATAAAAACTTATATGAAGGTACGTAAATAAAAGTATTTCCTGATTTTTTTTAACTTTTAAAGTTAATACGAATTCATGGTACACTGTAATTTTGTAAATATTTTTTTAAGTTTTTCTTAAATTAAAAAACTTAACAAAAAGTTCATATTCATCTTAATATGAACTTTTTGTTAAGATTAATACATGTAGACTTCTACATGTATTAATATTTTGAAGCATTATTTCTCCATTTTTAGAAGTATTTATCTCATTAGTGTACATGTGTTTGGTTGCACTAGTGTTGTTTATAGTTTTATAAATTTTTTGTCTCTACCAAACACAGTAATAAAACAGTTATATTCAATTTTTAGGGTATAGGTTTTAGTAGTATTTAGTTTTAAAGAATTATTATTTATCCAAATCATTACTCTATGCCTGCAATAATCAAACATATAACACAAAATAACCGGAAAAAGTTTGAAACTTTATGCTAATCTCAAATAATCATTAGCATTTTAAATACATGATCGTAATAAAAACATCAATCTCTGAGAAAAAGCAGTTTAAAATTTTGTACGTGAATGAAATATATAATTTTTTTACTCTGTGGAATAAAATTTAAATATTTCGGGGAAAATGTAACCAGTGCTTTGAAATTTTGTACAAATATTTGAAAAAATTAAAACATTTAAAAAGTAAAATACAATTTTTTCCTCATAATTCGGTCATTTCTAGGGTACTCTGTACATTTAATAAAAGTTGACCTTTTTATTTTGCTTTATGATAAAGTTGATAAGTAATGCTAATAAAGTTTAAATATATTTTTTAAATGTAAAGATTATCATAAAACTAAGTATCATTAGTCATTACAACATTATTTTTGCTTCTCGCGCAGATTCCCTTCAATTAACCTTTGCAGCTACTATATTATTTTATTTGAATAGAGAACCTCGACGTGTGAATGAACGTGACTTATATAAAATAGCATTATTAAATAAAAAAGAAGCGAATGAGAAATTATCAAATAGAAAGGGTGAAAGTATTTAGTGATTAGTCACATGACTAGATGAAAAGGAAATAGTGATATTTTTTGGAACACTATATAGGTGCCGGAAGGTGAAAGTGATATTTTGTGATTCAAATTTTACATTATGCTCATTATGCTAATTAGTATGAATTACTCATTAAATTAAGATTAAAGAAATATTTTAAATTAACATTGTGATGTTACTTTGTCCCAATGTCTCCTCCAGGAGACTCTTAATTTCTCAAAACAAAAAAAAATTAAAATAATTTTTTTAACATTTTTTCAGTACTTTTTCATGCATTTAGAACGGATTGATACAAGTTATTCTAAAAATTATGATTCAAAGTTGACCTTGGGTCTGAAGAGGTTAATTTTTGATCAAAATTTTAATTAGCTCCATATTTATATTTTGAAGAATTTATTGAATGCTTTTAAATCTTTCCAAAACATATGATTTATAAAAAGTACGCAGTTCTAATTACTAATACGAGGATGAAACAAAAAGTAAATATATCTGAGATTGCATGGGTTTGCCATTTTATGCCATAATTTGTTAAATGGAGTGAAAGCAAATTTGACACTGATTCATAAATTAGTTTTTTATTTTGTAGTCATTTGCTTCCAAGTCAAAATTTAATTGATGTTGCTTTTAGTTGTCATCATTTTGAGTCCATTTTCCCCCATCGATGGAAACTAGATTTATCTTTATACATCTAAAACTAAGCAACAACCAAAACAATGGATTGTTTCTGTTGAATCTGCTCCTAAAAAGGTGAAGATAATGATGGCGACGACTTTTCGGGATTCAAAATGCGCTTTACTCATGATTTCTTAGAAAAGAGGAAATAAAAACATCATTGAGCAAATTTAAAGTGCATTACCTCATTCTTATTTCTCATACCTTATTTCCCAATCGTAACACGGGTATTTTTTGAAAGACCCTCGCATGTATATAAATGTTAAAATACAAATAATTGCAATCTTCCTTTCCCAAAATGCTTTAAGAAATCGCATTTTATTTCCAAGAGAACCATTTAACGAAGGGTACTTTCACCTCTGCAGAAGAAATAATTTTAACATTTTCGCGGAAACGGAAAATGAACTGCAACTATCTTCTCACTGTAACTGTCACAAGAAGGATTTATCTTTTTTCGTCGACGTTTTTATCAGAAATAATTGGCGAGAAAAATAAGGACTTACAACATCATATTTTTTTATTTTCTTTCTGTCTGCGAATAATTTTCAGCGTCTCTCCGTTCTTTGTCCATTGACAACTATTAGTGAAAAGACGGCATTAGTAAAAAGAAAACTGTGATGGAAGGGGAAATTTTGTTCTTTTTTTGTCATTAGGAGTGATTTTGGCGGGAAACAGCCTCCGGCCAGGCGATCCAGGAAATGCAATCTGAGGTAAAAGATTTTGTTGAACGTAATGGCATCGTCTGGAAAATGCAGGTGATTTTCTGCGAGTGGTTTGTTCGTATTCGTTTGGTTAAGAAATCATTCGAATCCTAGAAATTTTTGATTTCTATGATTTGAGAAGACACTAATGGACAAATGGATATCCTCAATAACTCTATTTGTCAGAAAAAGGAATAAAAAGTTTAACCCCTGCAGAAATTTCGTAAGTGCTGCAAAGAGAAAAGTTAAATTGTTTAAAAAAATTTATTTTTTAATATATTTTTAAAATTTTAATCCTGTCGATAAAACTAAAGTGTTTTTAAAGTAATGTATGTATATATATATACACAGACCACGGTAGCCTAGTGGTCTAGGTCGTGGACTAGCTCCCGGCGGTTTTCGTTCAGTCACGGGTTCGATCCTTGGCCGCCAAAGACCCGCCGTGTAGCCAGGGCTAATGCACGTTAAATCTGTTTGGAGCCCAAAGTCCTCCCGTTAGCGTGGTGTGGATATTAGGAGAGGGGGTGCCAGCTCAGGTGTCGTCCTCGTCACTTGACCGTGGCTCAAAATTACGAGGTCCGTCACCAATAGCCCTCGTGTTGCTTCTAGTGCAACGTTAATAAAAACTAAACTAAACTAAGATTCTTTTCACACAATTATTTTTGGTTAATATATATTCTATTAAAGGTAACATACGAGAGTTCCTTCTAAACATAATATATTCCATCAAACTGCAGAGACTATCCTTTTAATAAGAATCTGAAATTTTTAAAAAATAAAAATATTATAAATACTGGGATCTAAAAAAAAACATTTTGATATTTTTGCAATAAATAACCATTTTATTGCAAAATGGTTTTTTATTACAAATTATATTAATCTTACGAATTATAACATTCGCTGTTTTTGAAATATTATTGTCAACCAGTTTCTTGACCGTAAATATTAGAAGTAAAAAGAAAAGTGTGTGTATATGAGTTAAAATATTTTGCGCTTTATTATTTTAAATATGTGTGATAATTTATCAGTTCTTTAATTTTCATCTTGCATAAAACAATTTTTAGGACACGATTTCATGATACATTTATATTCAAAACAATAATAACAACCTAATACTTTAAAAGTTAATTAATTATGTAATCTTCGAGCAATATATATAATAACAACCATATATACAATACATTAAATCAGTTTTGGCATTTTCCAGCCGTATTTAAAACTTTCATGAATCCTTTTCAAAAAAATACAAACATCTGTCTCCTACACGCTAAATTTCTTCTCGAAACATTTTTTTTACATCTGTTCAGATCAACTTAATTCTACTTATTATGCTTAAGTATGTATTTGAATATAAAACATATGTGCGAATTTCATAATGCCTATGATTATACAATGGAAATTTTCTATAATTTTAATTGACTATCAAGATTTTCAAATTGTAATTTGTTTGAAACCCTGTCGATCGATTTAAGAACTATATTGCTCTAAAGAGCTGTCAAATATCGGGACTGATACACGTTGATTGTGTTCGGCTCAAACTCCTCATTTTGGAATGATGTTGAATTTATGAATGTGCAGTGTGGCATATCAAGTGCTGTCTTATCACTTAATCGTGGTTCAGAATTACGAGGACCGTTGCCAATAGTCTTTGCAATTCTTCTAAATGATACGTTAATAAGCAATCGATCAAGAACAATTTTATCTTTATACACAAAATCGCTTTTTTGTCGTTTTCAAGTAGTGCTTTATAACAAATTTACAGACATTATTTTAACAATCAATCAATACAAACAGTTTCATTCTTTAGGTGAGAGAGCATCTTCAAAATAAAATTTTTGGTCACGATATTGGTGATTTTTTATTTTTGGCCTCATCTTAAAAGTCAAACCTTTATCTTTAAAATGTCATTTGAATTTTGTTGGTATTTCATTTAGTAGCCGAATTACATCTGTTTTAATATTACTTTATAATGAATTTCTCTTACCGGGAAGGATCTAAAAACAACATTCTTCAGAACTGCGAAACACATTATCTCAAATTGTTATGCATCAATGAACCTGAAACTTTTAAAATATGTTTTTCACATACGTATACATAGAATAAACTATTCTTGAAATTTTTTATTGGGTAGAATTTTGTTTTATATCACAATAAATTGAAAGTCGCAATGACTTTTAAAGAAGATTTTAGTGTATAGAACTTGAACTATCTTTGCTTCCTACGTCAAAGCTATATTATCAAAATAATAGTCTATTCTCTAGATAAACTTATGTTCTGTATTGCTGAATTTACAGAACATCAACATATTTATTTTCATTTGAATTACCACATTTTGCTGAAAGTCTTAATCTTTTCTTATATTTGTATAAAATGCTCTTTTGACAGAAAAATATACACTAACCAAATTTTTCTTGGGTATTTTCCTAATTTTGAGGCCATCCCCATAAGATCATAAAATATGCATTTATAGGCAAAATTGGCGTTAGTTCAAACATTTTTCTTCGAAGGTGTACTTTTATCTTAAGTCGCAGAAGAGATGTGGACTAGTGGGTTACAGATATTACACATTGGAGAGGGGGATGCCAACTCAGGTGTCGTCATCGTCACTTGGCCGAGTTTCAAAATTATGAGTATGTCGCCCAGTGCCATCGTGTTGCTTCTCATCGCGACGTTAATAAAGAATTAATCAAATAAGTTGTTTTGTATGGGATATGGGATACCTATGATTGCCACGAAAGCCTAGTGATTGTGGTCGCGAACTTGCGACCTCCATTGTTTTCGTCGAGTCGTAGTTTCGAGTACGAATATCATTAAGGATTCGTTCGTGTAAAGGGGATGATGGCCATCCGTTGAATCTTCGAGGGTTCCAAGTCCTCCCTTGCTTTGGGGTGGAAATTTGTACAGAGTGTAGCCTCATCACTTGACCTAGGTTCAAAATTACGAGATCCGTCTCTAATAACTCGCGAGCTGCTTCGAAGTGCGACGTTAATAAAAATAATCAATATGTGTTAACCATGCAAGTCTCTTTTTATGTGTTATTAAAAGGTTCGTCTTGAAGTCTGGTCTGTTTAGTATATTTAGGATACTCTTTGGTACTTTTCCATTAGACGGGTGCAAATTTAATTTTCGTCTTACGACGACTCAACAAACCAGTAATATATACGCTTTCGAAAATAAAACAATTCGTTTTCATACAAAGAATAATCATTTCACTTAAAAATATTTTCCTCGTAAACTTACTCTGATACATTAACTTAAGAGCTGAAAACCTACTATATTTGGCAATTTATCGCTTGTGCGCGTATCACGGATTATTACCAATATTTTTCTGAGAACTAGGGAATCCATATATAAGCCGATTCCCGTACTTTAGCTAAGAAAATTTTCCTAAAATTCTGGGTTTATATACGGAAATATATGGTAACTGTGAAACAAAATTTAGTGATCCATACTTTTAAATATTTAATAAAATGTTTTGAAAGGTTTAAGACATATCCTGGGACCATTTTGGTTACAACATATCTCACTGAATATTGTACAAGCATATTTGTGATGAGATATATAATTATTTTATTACGCATTTTATGGACTGATAATAATAAAGTTAACTTATCCCGCAAATCTCTATAAATCCTTCTTTTCTCGGTATAGGGAAACATAATTTTTTTCGTAACTGATTCAGGATTTGGAAAGGTTGGAGTTCGCTGCAATAGTGCAATGCAAATTCAAGGTTGTATCAATTGAGCCTTAATTACTTCCGTCGGTGTCTCTGTAAAACTCTTTTTTCTGCTGTTATACTTTGAGCGCAGGAAAATCAAATTTCTCATTCGTTTTTTAAATTCGTTTGATGTTAATAAAAGATACGTAATATGAAATTCAATAGAACCACTACACGTGTTTCGCTTTTTTATATAATTATATTTCAGTTAGTACAAATATAAAGCAGACAACATTTTAAAAACTGGTGTTTTTTGAATTGTATACTTTGAATGGTTTGAAATCCAGAAGTCTTTTTTTTTGTCATTTATTCGACGCTAATTTTTTTTTCTGCAGGAGGAATTTATTGAATTAACTGTAACTGAATACAATATTACTTCTTGTAAAGGATACCTCCGGATAAGAGACACCTCTATTTAAAAGGACAATTTTGTTTGTCCAGGTCCCTTTGAATAGTATATGTATATACCTCTTATTGGAAACACTCTATTTAAGTGACAAAATGTCTGGTCCGTTGGGAGACTTTTATTGGGAGGTACTACGGTATTCACAAATATTTTTTCAAAAAGTTATTCTGTATACAATATTAATTTTTCAAATTACAATATTAAGAAATAATATTATGTAAACAATTAATATTTAAAAAAATAGAAATGTAGCTCCTTTTATCTTGTTGTCATCATTGAAATAACATTTTCACATTAATTACCAGGTGAAATATTTGGCCTTTTGTACTTAAGGGGGGAGAACTACAGAATCTAGAGACATTTTTTTATAATATTTTCAAAAAAAAAAAAGTTCAGCAATACAGTTGTTTGAAATATAAATATCTAAGAAATTATATATGTAGTTAAATTTTCAAGGAGGCACAAAATCTAAGTCACATAGACCAATGCACACTGGAAGTTCAGATATTCTGCAGTTTGCGTAGGATTTTTTTTGGCCTAATATCTAAATCACCATAAATATTAATGCCGAAATCATCTAAGAAACTATATGAAATACTTATTTAGTAAAATGGAAAACCCCTTAACAAGTGTATCTGAGAAAAGTAGAGCTAAAGAATCTTTTTAAAGTACAATATTTGTATTGTTAAAGTTTAGTTTTTCAATACATCTAGGAGAGTCAAATCCAGTGCTCTGTTTAATAGGTTGTTTGAAATGAATGGATATCGTGTGGCTAATAAAGACATTTTAATTCGAAAACAATTTTTTAGAAGTTTAGATCATATTAGTAAATAAAATATTAGAGCTTGTTGCACTGAATATTTGCAATATAAAGTAGCATCATTGATCAGGTGTCAGTTACAATCTCAAACAATTAATTACTTTTCATACCAATGTCTATACTTACAGATCATCCCGTTAACGTGAACGCTTATATGACCTCCATGTTCCTTCTTTTTCATGGTAATACCTTTAGGTAAGTACGGGAATAATGAACCCGAGGAACCCTTGTGACTTTTCTTGGGGTTTAATGTATTTGGCAAACACGTGTGACGTGCTTCCTGTATACTCTAGTGATCCTACCCTATTTTTGGCCCTTCTTCTTGTCAATCAATTTTTATCCCCTTCCTCTTTTTCTTTCTTTCTTTATAGTCCAGATCATGTGTACACATTATTTGGTGCAACATAATCAGATTTGGTTCTTGGGCCATTAATTCCTACTTTCACCCTCTCTCTCGTCCTGTTCTCCCCACCTAGATATAGACTTTATTTTCTTTAGATAAATATGGGCTTCATGACTCTTAGGTACCCTATTGATCTTTTTATTTTCTTAGGGGCTTACTGGCTTTAGAAAACACGGACGACGCTCCCCTGCTTACCCTAGCGATCTTTCTCAATATTTGATCCGTCTTCCTAAGAACTAATTTCAATATTTTCCCTCATTTTTCTTTCAAACGTCTACATTACAAATATGTATCAGTTTGAGCAGGGTAGCCAGATTTGAGTCTTGTCCCATAAACTTTATCACTTTCTCATTCCACCTTGAAATTTCTGTGTAGAATGAATAGCAAACCATTCACAAAACTGCGCGACACCATATTTTCTGTTGATTGTCTAGATATGAAGTAATAGTTTCAGGATGTGTGTGTGCTCCGGTTACGACGGAAATGGCACTTACAATATTGAGAAATCTGTTAAGTTTTAAGTCCTAATGAGTTTCGAATATTATAATGTCAAATCTTGACCTTGATCTCAAAATTAGTGTAGCGTAAAAATGCCGTCTGTACTTTCTCAATAGGCCTAGCAGTGTTTTCACGATCATCTAAGTCGAAATGTGAAGGGCACCACAACAGAAATTAGTTAACATCTCAGGGTCGTCGTTACAATATGTAACATGTTTAAAGTAACTGAGAATCCTTCGTCAAGAAAAAATAAGCTTATATTAAGGCAAGTTTAAACAATAATTCTTCTTTTTTTTAAAAAAAAAAATTAATCAATAGGAGTCATATTCTGACATTGAGCCATCTGATTATTCGTATATTGCATATACAGAGAAAATAGTATTTATAAACATAAATTATTATACATCAGGAAAAAATAATCATTAGCTGAATTTTCATTTATAAGTTATGTACATATCTTTAGGCACATCTTGTGAAACACCTACTTCATTTATAACTTTAAAAAAATTTATAAGAGTACTTATAAATATAACATTTTATATACTGAAGATAATTGTAATTTCATAAATTAAATTTCGTTAAATTAAAAAAATGCGATTTAAATTTCCCTTAAGATATATTTTGCTAAGCAATACCTGAAATTTATGAGGGTTATAAAGAAAAAAAAATGATATGATCACTGTACAGGAATTAACTTCATTTCATAGTGTGCAAAACCTCTACACTATGGATAAAACAAAATTTAGGAAAAATTACCAGAATCCTAAAAAAAATTAAGAAAAAGAGAAATGCCGTTATTTTTTTCTTCAAACAGGCACATGTGTTCATAATTTTTAAATTCTATTTTCGAATAATAAAAGCTCAATGCCTACTGGCTTCTGATTTTTATATATCTATATTTAAAAATAAATATACATGTTTCTAAAAATTTGTCAAAGAGTCTTATACAGTGTTTGAATGATAAAAAAAATAAGATTAAATCTAAAAGAATTTGCTTAGGATTTGTTTGCGCCGTCTGTCCTAGGTGTCACAAAAAACTATGTAAATTCACTTAACACCCTCACCCTCTATCGAAGAGAATCCGGAAAACTGTATCTTCATCACTACAATTACATCTTGTTTTAATATAATATTATTTACTCAAATATCAGTACCTTTTTTAACTCGATTAGTTTCGTGGAATTAAAACGTGATCAATCTAAATAGAGACTTGTATTAATTCTTTAGGGCGGTGGTATATTGTTTATCCTACATATTTAGCACCCCAAAAATTTCTCTAAAATACTTTTTTCCCCACACATTTATCTTCAATTGGTAGCTCATAGTATTATTTACTTAAATTAGATGACACAACCATGAAGAATGATTATAAAAATTATAACTTAGAATCTAATGTAAGATCCGAACAAGTCGTGGTTTTATCCATTACAGAAATGTTTCTGAAATGAATTGAAAATTTTAATATTATCAGCTAACCTATCTACATGTTTGAAACTTTATGTAAATACTGTTAATTACTCAAAACAAAATATATAAGATATTCGTTTCATACTTCTAAGTGGTATAAAATTTATACCGCTGCCCACACAGATGGATAGAGAGCAACAGATGGCAGTACTAAAAATTTCGAATCAGACTAATATGTGGCAGTTCACTTTATTACTTTGAAATACAGAGGTCGTAAATATGTTATAAAGTGTCAGTGAAGCAAAAATCAGATTTATTCTCCGAAGAAATAAATTTTAAATCCGGAAAAAAAAGTTCTATCGAAAATTTTTGCAAAGAACAGATTTAGCGACTTAAGGAGCGCTTTTTTATAATTATTATTGATTTATTCAGTTAAATAAAAGAATTAAAAGTAAACGAGGAAATTTAGAGAAATGGAGAATAGTAAACTTTTCCGTTATTAAAATTAAAGGAAACGATAAATTATTAAATTGAATACTTTGATTGATAAATGTAATACTTTAATTGCAATAATATTTAATATTAATTGTAATATTTTAATTTTTTAATACATAGTTTGTTTTAATTTTATAAAACAAACGATGAATTAAAAAATTGAATATATATTAACTACATGCAATTAAAATTAAAGCAAACGAAAAATTATTATTAAATTGAATATATTTGAAATAAATGTAATTAAAAGTGAAGCAAACGATAAAGAATTGAAAAGTGATCTGGTACACCAAAACGCTACACCTAAAACAATAGCCCCTTAGATGGCCAATAAAAATTTATCCACGCTGTGTGTGCCCTCGAAAAGGCAACAAGCAAAAGCTCTGAGGAGAGAAGGATTTCTCAAAAACTAAACTATTGCCAAAAAATCTAATAAAGCAAAGATGGAGGGAGAGTCTTCGCAGCCATCTAATATAGAACTGGCTGGAGACAGCAGATTAGGGACTGGTGTCATTTAATAGGCATGAAACTTGCAAAAGATAATTGATGTATAGTGTTAGTATGAAATAAAAGTAGACGATAAGCTGCCGACAATTGAGGGGCAACAGTAGGGTTCATTCTAGCAGTGAATTTTACCAAAGAATATAAGAAAACTGAGATGTAAATCATTGAAGGAAGGAATAACAAAAGATACAATGCATCAAAGAGTTACGAAGAACAGAAGCCTTAGCGTACAACCCATAAGGAGGAATGACCTTTCTCCTTTTTTTTTTACACATTTGTCCATCATATATGTGAGAGGGTATGTTTCGAATGCAAACAAATACCGTGGACCGTTGGTTTTTGAACGCTTACGGATCTACGCTTATTCTTGATTTTATTTATAGTAGCCTTATATAATCGATTTTAATTAATTTCTTAAATATATAAATTTCTAAAAAATATTAAAAGTATGCCTAAAAAGGAATTTTGATTGAAAAAAAACTTGTTTAGTTTAAAGAGTTCTCTTCTGATGGATCGGAGTTACCTTCAAAAACAAGAGAGGAAGAAAATATCTTTACAGTACATACAATAAAAATATGCCTTATTTTGAATAAAACTTCATATATATGATTTTCTACTAAATTTGGTTTATCAAGTTTAAAATATAGTTATATCATTAAATTATGAAAATTATATATGCATAAAAAAGTTACACTTCAATTAATTAACACATTTTCGCACAAATTATCACCCACAGAAATAAAAATTCCTCATAAAGTTCTCATTTTTCAAAAAGTGTTTTGTGATTCTAATATTTCCCAAATTAACTAAAATAATATACTTTTTTATGAAAGAATTTATTATTTCTTTGAAGGAATACATGAACTTCGAGGGAGCATCGAGTGTACAAACAAGATGTCTTAGAGGACGGTGGTATATTATTTATACCGGGACTTAAAAATCAGGAATTAAATAAAAATTAATTTTACCACTTGATATTGTGCCCTTTTAACATTATTAATTCAAATCAGATGAATTTTAACTAAAAAATTTTATATATATATTGCCCTCCAAAGAGTTTTAAAACATGAGACGTGACCTATATATATCTCTTCAAACGTGTTTGAAGAGATATATGGAGGTCTATTTCAGATGTTTTATATCGGTTTCAATAACAATTTTTAACATGTGTGGGAACTTTTTGTGCCAAAAGTGAGCTTTATGAAATGAGGCATATTATATACAGATATTATTATAAATATTGACGAATGATTAAACTCCTTCAAACTTTAATCTTCATAATTAAAAACACCGCGAATAACCCAACGGGTTGGACATTAGGAAGCAAACAGTTAAACAAGTGTGAAGCTGAGTGAAGAAGTAGATTGATGTTGAAAAAGTGACTGCAAAGGCCTTTAAGATATGCTGCATAAGTAACTGCATGGATGGTACTGAGAATGATGTAATTTACCATGAGATCCATTGACAATGATAATGAACAAGTTCATGAAGAGAGTTGTAGTGTATTAGATGAAGAATTTGAGGATAAGGAACTTTTCCCTCCATCAACAGCGACAACAAAGTATTAAAAATCTTTTACATTTAACAGAGAATTCGAGACAGTTGCGGAGGATTCAGATGTCGAATCTGTAATTGAACTGACGTGTAACATATAACTCAAAAGCGATATGTTACACGTCAGAATGAGAGAATGCAACTGATGAATATTTGGCTGTCGTGTTGTTAAGAATACTCATTTTAACCATGAAACGTTGTAAAAGTTCTGATATTTTTTATCACAATCTATATGAGTGAGGTCAGATTTTCAACGCTGGCTTTCCTAAAAACAAAATATGTATATAGAAACAGATTAGAAATCGAACCGAATCTGAGAATTAAGGAATCAGCTTTTCCTCTTTTCCTTAAAGTTTTTAATTAGCAACAAAAGCTTCGCAATCCGCAATAAACTGATCTCAGTAAAAAATATTTGCAACTATTTTTGTAATAATTTCATAATAGCAATCATTAATTCACGTGATAATTAAAATGACTTTTAAATAATAATTTATTTTCCCTACAATTCTTACAATAGACAATAAATTTTTGGGAGTAATGGAAAAAAAATCTTAAAAATAAGCAGGTCACAGGAAAGTCAGATTAATTAATACTGGGGTACAGGATCTGCCATGTCTTTCATTGATTGATTATTGTTTAGTTTATTTTAATAAAACGAGCTGCTTTTTTTCGAAACAAATGTATTTTTATTCTTTTCCCCGTGACTTTGTAATTTGCTATATATCAGATCTTAGAATGAGCCTATCAACAGATATTGCAAATTACTTTGATTTCCTTATTTAATTTTGCATTAACTCTCTACTAATAGCAACAATTTCTGGTTCCAAATCGTTTTAAAATAGATTAAACTTTTTCATTCGTTCTCGGCGAAAACAATTTCAACTAATAAAAAAAAAATATTACTCTTCCAAACAATGCACACATAAATTCTTTCTCTTAAAAATTCAATCTAACAGTTTTTTTTAAAACCTTATTAATTAAGACTTTAATATTAGAGAAAGAGTGAAACTAATGATTTAACTTTATATTGAACTCATACGGGCAATCCCAATTTAGAAACATTTAGAAAAAATTAAGAAAAAAAAGTATATGAATACAAATAAACTGAAGTCGGATCTAATTTGAAGTAGAAAATTGTCAGCTTTCAAAGCCATCTCCTGAACACCCCAGGAATTTAATTTATTTCAAGGTAATTGAGATGCAGGCATTTGAATTAATGGAAATCGAAAAAGGTTATTAACCACATGAGTGTGGAAATCGAATTAATTTCTTCACATTTTTTTCTTAATTGTGTTTAAGGAAATTGTAAATAAAAAAAATCGATGACTTTGGCTCTCTAATAAAATTTCTTCAAACGCCATTCAAATAAAGCTTTTTGCTTTTAGACTTTATCTCATGATGAGTATAATCAATTCCTCACTCTGTGAAATTCATAGAAAACTAGATTCTCTTGAAATGCTTTCAAAATAAATTTAAATAACTCATGTGTCATAATATTTTTAAATTATTTTTTTTGCCTTTTAATTTATAAATTATAAATTAAAAGGTAAAAAAATTTTTTTTATAAATTTTAAATATAAATTAAAATTTATTTATAAATTGTCTAATGTGTATTAAAAGTTAAAAATTCTTACATTTTGTTCATTTATTTAGATTAAGTAATAAATGCAAAAACAAATGCATTTTTTCTCTCTTTATGAATTATTTAAAACTGCTATATCACGAAAAACTGTACTGTTCTCAATAAATTAATTTTAACATTTCAGTAATTTTTGTTGCGCTATTTTACAAGTGACATTGCAGTGAATGAAATTTCAATGTAACTCTGAAAAAATAATGGCTTTATTTGAATCTATGTATATAGGTGTTATTTATTTAGCACTTTATAATTCAATTGAAACCCAACTTTAATTCAAAATGAAACACACAACTGGTTTAGTTTAGTTTAGTTTTTATTAACGTCGCACTAGAAGCAACACGAGGCCTATTGGCGACGGACCTCGTAGTTTTGAACCATGGTCAAGTGGCGAGGATGACACCTGAGTTGGCATCCCCCTCTCCTAACATCCACACCACGCCAAAGGGTGTACTTTGGGTCCCGACAGATTTAACGAGCATCCACGCAGCTGGTAAAGAAATGTAAAATATCATAAAAAGACACATCTGGTATCTTGTACAAAAAAAAAAAAAAGGTAATATTATGTCTAACAAGTTCCTTGCATGAATGCTGTTCAATGGACTACTGTTGTTAAATACGCGAAATTGGAATCTTACCGTATTCAGGAAGTTTGTAAAAATATTTCAAAAGTAAATTTTGTTAAGAATTTCTTCATGTTGGTAATTTTAAAATCGAATAAATTTATTAGTAAAACTACAGGGTTGGAATGAGCGAACTATTTTTTCCAGACACTAGTGTATATATATATATATATATATATATATATATATATAT
>BMAW01083418.1:140083-237044 GCA_019974015.1 Nephila pilipes
TTTTGGAATAAAAGACAAAGTTTAAGACATAAATATATAGCATAACGAAACGCAAAAAGGAAAATATAATATATATATATATATATATATATATATATATATATATATATATATATATATATATATATATATATATATTAATTTTCCTTTTGCGTTTCGTTATGCTATATATTTATGTCTTATAAACTTTGTCTTTTATTCCAAAAAGAATAACTCAAATATTTTTTAAGCCCTTATTCTGACCTTATTCAAATTTTGAATGACTTTGTAGTGCAATACTCTGGTTTTATACACATTTACAATGATGATTTTAAGTCATTGTAGCATGTCAGTGCCCCCCTCTTAACATATGTGTGATTCATTTCATTCTTTGAAATTCATCCATCGTGTTTTGTTTCACCGTTGAAATATTTACTCTTCAGGCAATTTATTTAATCACCACGATCATAATTTTTTTGTATTCACAGATTCAACTTAGGTATTACTACCTTTAAATCACCCAAATGATTCATCTCATCCATTAGTCATTTAAATATTAAAAGCAACTAATAAAATATAGAGTCTGAAAATATCTAGTTACTCGTTTTATTGGATACCTTCTCATAGGAATATCAAGAGTAACGAATGTGAGTGAATGTAAAGGTTATTGGCACAAGAGCCAGATATGGCTATGCAGCTTCAAACAAGGCGTAATTGTGATCTATATGTGAAAAAATGAAAGAAATGACAAAATTTAATTGATAAAAAGGAGGGTCGAAAATAGAAAAGGATCGCTGGGATAACCCAGGAGTGCGCCACCCGTGCTTAACAAAGACAGTAAACCTCATAGGAAAGAAAAAGATCACTAGGGTGCCTTGGGGTCTTGATGCCCGTACTTACCTAAAGAAGGCAAGTCTGCGAGGTGCTCTGATATAATCTCCAGGGGGAGAGTGTCCAGCTATACCCCAGACTCTGGTACCCATTTTAGTTGCCTCTTACGAAATGCATCAGCTCCAGTGGGACTATCAAGAGTAGCGAAACAGTCGATATTTTTTTTTTGCTGATATGTCTGATGGAAAACCTCCCATATTTCATACTACAGTGTTGTCAAATGCATTAAGTCAACCATTCATGACCGTTGAAAATATCAATAAATTCTGAAAACAGACAATAAACTGAATCATATAAAACCTATCACTTCTCATAGGCATTCCATTTCATGTAGAAGACTGGAAATAATTTCAGCACGTTTGTGTATTGGACACACGAGACTTGCATACAAACATCTCTTTCTGGGGGATTATGTGGCCGTGGTAGCCTAGTGGTCAGAGTTTCGGATTTGTGGCCGGCGGTTTTCATTCAGTCGCGGGTTCGAACCTTGGCCGATAAAGATCCGCCTTATAGCCAGTGCTAATGCACCTTAAATCTGTCGAAGCCCAAAATCTTCCCGTTGGTGTGGTGTGAAAGTTAGGGGAGGGGGTGCCAGCTCAGGTGTCATCCTCGTCACTTGACAGAGGTTCAAATGTTTAAGGTCCGTCACCAATAATCCTCGTATTGCTTCTAGTGTGACGTTAATAAAAACTAAACTAAAACTAATTTGGGGGATTATCTCTGTGCGTGTAACCACTGTATGTGTGTGACTGTGCGACATATTTTAAATAAATTTTCTGCTTTTAATTCTGTTCATTTTAAGCATTCTATATCTTATACGCTATCTTTAATTGATTAAATTGGAGAAAATCTCCAACCAAATATCTTTCATCTTTTAAATGGCATGCATATAATTTTACTTCCATTATATAATTTTATTAAATTGTATTTCGCTCTCTATCTTCTGAATCAATTTTAAATTGTTTTATCTTTAAAAAAAATGTTCGATCTTGACCTTGTGTTTGGCACTATATATCCCAAGAGGATTCAGTATCTAAAACTTTATTCAATCAAGTAACCTTTCTAAAACAACATAAAAGACTGTGTGTATGTACATTAGATTTCATAAACTTTCGAAAAACAAGTTTCTGAGTTATTTTTTTTTTAAGAAATAGTTTGTGAGAAAATGCATTTAAATTTAATTACATGTATCGCCTAAAATTATTTACTTAAAACTCAATTTCTATTGGGTCTAACATTAAAAATAAAAGCAATTTTACAGAAAAAAGATTTTAAATGTACTTCAATAGAATCATAACTAATAAGTGCAAAATTTGGTGGACTTTTCTTTTTTTAGTACTATCTCATATTTTAAAACACTTTTTAAGTTATTACAGTCAGGGTTTCTTTATAACGTAACACCAAAACAAAAGATAATTTGTGACTTTGGGATACCTCAAGTTTATTTTTTTTTCGCTAACTTTGAGAACGTTTTGGTAATTGTAATTGCATAGAATTACAATTCCTTGCTATCCTAAATGATACATGATTAGGTAAATTAAAAAGTGAAATTATAAATTTAAAAAGTAATGATTAGGTAAATTATAAAGTTAAAAAGTGAAATGAATTGAATTATTGATATTGATATATAGACGAATCAGAATTGATAGAAAAGAGAAGGAAGACAGAATATAATGACAAGATGAATGATGTGTGTATATTAGATAGAATCATCGCAAATAATCATTTGGATTTAAGTTGGTAGAGAATACTGATTAGAATGACATGAATCAAATCTCTCATAAACGAGAAGTGTTTGAATCGAAGCGAGTTATTCGGTTAGTGAAGACTTTATTATTTTATCATAAACTAGGATCAACTGAGTTTAGAGAGATTCGAAAGAGAGTGACCTTGCATATTCTTTGATAGATTGTAAGCTGTGTTGTCTTTCTCGGACATATCTTCAATTGGAAATTTGAACTTAAAGACTTTCATTTGTATTTTAAACTTGCGGGAAGAATTTCGAATTTAACACTGTAATCTACAAGTAGTCGCAGAACTTAAAAGCAACAACTGATCTGAACGGTGGTGGTTTTCCCGTGAAAACCTTTATTATTATTATTTTTGTGTGCGTGTTTGAAACCCACGCAAAAGACTCTTTCTGAAACGAGTCCGACAACGGTGATTGGAAGAAAAAGCAGATGAAAATGCACGGAGAGAGAAAAGGAAAAAAAAATGTAAGTTGTTATTGGGTCAGCAGCGGTGACGACAGTTCGATTTCACTCACACGAGCGATAATGCAGAATTACTTCTCTAGAAGTTATCGCTACTGTTTAGTAAATTTTAGGAGAGTTTGTGAGAGATGTTTCGTAAGTGGTGTTTTAAAGTAAGGAATAATTAGCGAATTTTTATATCACTCGTTGAATTAAATTAAGTTGAATTCCAAGAAGAGGAGGAAAGATGTTTTATATATAAAAATACATGTTAAATGAACTAGTATAACAAATAGAATTTTTGTGAATTTGATAAATCACAACTGTTCTTTTTTTTTTAAAAAAAAACTACTCGATAGTTAGTTAAAAATTATATTTATCATTCTAATCCACTATCAGATAATAATGATGTGAGAAGACGATATCAAATTAAATCACCGAATTTGATGATCTCCTAGCGGCCGTGACCATGATAGCCTAGAAGTCGGCGTTAGTTTCGTCTAGTTGTGGGTTTTAAATCTAATGCCACTAAATACCCATCATGTAGGGGGTTGGATGCACATGAAATCTGATCGAGGTCCAAGATCTCCCTTTGGTGTGGTGTGGTAAAGACCCACTTTGTTGGAGGACTGGTGCACGTCGAGGCTCCAAGTTCTTACGTTGGGGTCGTGTAAAAGTTAAGAGTCCCAGTTCAGGTGCGTCCTCATCATTTGACATTGATTCATAGTTAAGAAGGCAGTTTCTCATAGCCCTGTGCTGCTTTTAAGTGTGTCTTTAAGGATAAAATAATCAAAAAATATTATGCCAGTTCAGGTGTAATTCTTATCACCAATAGCCCTCGTGTTGCTCTGAGATTGATTTTAATAAACTATCAATAGTCAAATCAATTGTTTCATATTGCTTAGTTTTCCTGAAATGATTGTTCATGTACCACGATGATAATATTTTAAGAAAAATATTATATTGCACACTTATTTTTCCTTAGAGCTTCTAATTTTTCTCCTTACAAAATTTTTACAAGATTTAAATAAACCTCGCTATAAGAAGCAACTCGAGGGCTATTGGTGACGGATCTCGTAATTTTGAACCTCTGTCAAGTGACGAGGACGAGACCTGAGCTGGCACCCCCTCTCCTAACTTGGATGTCTAGTGGCATCGGGGCTCAAACCCATGAATCGACAGAAAGAACTCAGTCCTTGATCTCGCGACCATGGCCAAACCTACCCCTAGGAATGCGATACAAAATTTTGAGAATTATACTTTGATATTGCTATCGTGATTTGAAAAAATATAAAGGCACAATTCTCTTTCTTTGAGAGAATTTTATAGCTCTGTTCGAAACATACTCTGAATTAAATGGAAATGGAACATTAAAAGGAGAAAAAATTATAAATCACACGCGCATGTAGAATTTATCGTATCCAAATCTGTCACCAGATGTTATCAAGTGCTCCCGGGTTGAGAAAGAATGACCCTATTCTCTCTCATGAAAGATAAGTGTCCATCTCTTGGCAACCCCAGTTTTCTTCGAGGAGGTTTCTCATACCCATCGACCTTGACATCGCCAGACTGAATTTTTTTTTCAAATAAAGAAAAAAATCTTCTTATGAACTTGCTATCTATCACAAGCACGGTCCATTGCAACATTTCCAGATTATGTTACTCTAGAATCTAGTTCTAGAAAAGCTTTTGTGACGCAAGATCCACTTATCAGCGTTTTCATTGGAAATAAGATCTTCGACGTATGTAAATATTTTGATCCGTATTTTCAAAACATCACTGTGCCTAAACAAGGTTATTTCTTTATAACTCGAATTCTTTATTTTGTCGCCTGGAATTTTTTTTAAGACTTTAGAACGCTTCAATTGACTCAATTTATTTGTACAAATATTTAAACTGAATCTAATGACTGATACATCCTTAATATATCAATTAAACGCGAATATCGATTGATTCATTGATTGCTTATTATAAGAAAGGTTCACTAAGTACTTGCACTCGAAGACAGATGGTATCATTAAAGCATATTGTTATTACTATTTGGAGCTGCCATCTGTCAAACATAGCCGAAACAAATTTAGCATTTATTCATAATTCAGTTTTGATTTAGTTGTCATTTGTTGCCAATTAAAATTTTAATTGCTGCCACATCGAGTTGCCGATGTCATTTTGCGTCGACTTGTCACCGTCGTCAGTCATCAATATGTTCAAGCAGAAAAATCAGAATCAAGCAAAAATCAAGATATGAGGTTGCTCCCGGTGAATCTTTTCCAAAAAAAGGTGAAGATAGTCTCATCTGCTGGAAAAGTTATGTTGAAGAATTTTTGAGGTGCGAAAGGTGTCATGGTCATGAAAACGAGTAACAGAAACTTCGACAGCTGTGTATTGAATCACGAGGCTTTCCTAAACAACAAACAATTTTTCATGCTATCCCCCTTTAGAGTTTCTTAAGTCTTATTGAACGACCATCGTGAAGTCGGACTGAGATCAAGGCTATTGGCAGAATGTCCAGGGGTACCGAGCTCACCCAAAGGGCTTAGAGCTACAAACCGTCTGCCTGGGAGATAATCACCCCCACATTCAGCATTTATTTAAGGGGCTATTGGCGAGGGACCTCGTTATCTTGTATCCTCACTGGCGCCTCTGTCTCCAAACTTCTACACTTCACCAACGGGAGGACTTGGAACCTTTATATAGTTTCGTCAGATTTTTTTCTCTAACGTACATCAGACACGCTACATAGTGAGTGTTTAGTGGTATCAGGGCTCGAGCCCACGACTCGACAGAAACAACTCCGGCCTCGAGTTTGCTACCACGACTACTAAGCTGACAAGGCCACTTAAAATATGGTTAATAAGGATTCACTCACTCACTCACCAGCATGCAATAGTTTAAAATCACTGAAGTCTCGTTTATTGGCTTCTTTGATGAAAATGGATTCATATTAATGATATAATAGCGCTATATCTCTTTTAAAACAAACTTACGATTCTTATTACTTTCATTTGAATTCATAGTATCTATTGCCCATTTATTAACCGTATATCCATTTAAACATATATCTCACTTTTGAATTCATTGAAAAAGTTATATTACGGAAAAATGAATTTGATGTTACCATTTCTTTTCTCTAACTGAGACTAAAATTACAAACGTCAAACTCAAACCAATCTTCAAAGTTCTAAGGATCAGTTCTCTTTCTTTCAATGTGTCGAGACAAAAGTAATACTCTCCACTGAAACTCGATCCAGGTGCATTCCATCCCACGTGATTTGTGGCAGCCAATGGCAGTTCAGGAACCGTAATTGAAAAGGGAACAGCCTTAGCCCACTTGCTGCCAAATGGAATCCGCAGATTGAAAAACACACGAGTACAAACATCAAGAAGAAAACACTTAACTTTTTTTTCCATTCGGTTCTTATTTAACTCTGTTGAACTTGAATCCCTTACGAACTAAAGCAAGATAAAAACAAGTTAGTAATTTGTATTGTAAAAGGTCAGATCAGCCATTTTTTTAATAGAACTTACAAAAAATAAAATAAAATTATAACATAAGGTAGGAGCTCCAAAATATATTTACATTTATCCAAAGAATTTTAATTTACTTCAAAGTAAAACTATCCATGTTTTCCCACAATCTGAAAAAGAAAATTTAAGATGATATTGTAATATAAAGTATATCCTAAAAATAAGCCTTAATTAAGGGCATGTGCAATTGATAGGTATTTAACACACCCAAATATGAAATAATTTTATTGACATAGAATTAAATATTAATACACAAATAATATATAATTGTGTGTCAATAAATTGACAGCATGCGCATAAATAAATACAGAAGTTATGCAATGATGTCTTGGATTTTGAACTAAATTGGTAGAACTACTCTAAGTGATAAACAACTAGCTTAACGGTGTTTTAAAGCTCTCACTTATAGCATGATGCGAAAATTAGGAGAGGTGATGACAATTAACACAGACTCCGACTTCGTCACCTGTCTAAATCTGTCACCAATAGTTCCTGCGTAGCTATAGAAAGGCATTAATTAAAAAAATTTAAGACATCAAAGACTTCTATTTTACTTTTTGCATCGAAAACCTTCGTAAATACATTTATGTTTTTAACAAATAAATTTCTGAAACAAAACTCATAAAATAATCTTCACAAGAAAAATTCCAAAATTTATATTTCGAATGCATTTCATTGCAATTATAATGAATTATAGTTATTTCATACAAGGAGAAACTTTCTATTCTGGAAGACCACAACTAGCAATTTGTTAAATATTGAATTCGCAATAATTTCTTTATAATTCGTCTCAATTAATTGAGGCTTCGTTAATAATTTATTTCCTATTAATTAAATATTACAGAGAAAAGTTTAATTAAAAGTTTATATTAATGAAAACGTTATGTTTAATTAATTTCAAAACTCTTTATTTCTGATCAACTACAGACAAACGAATCGAATGATATCATGAATGAAATTATGTGTAAATAGAAAATCTAAGAAATAATGAAACGTGTTATTATAAATTGATTGAAATGTTTTAGCTGCATGGATCGGTTGTAAGCAAAATCTTATATTGACGAATGTAATACAATGCAGTTCAAATTGTATCTGTTTTTGATAATAGTTGACATTTCTAAGGAAAGTTGGTGTTATTATTGCGTGCTTCCATCTGTTGAACGGCGCTAAAACAAATATGACATTGATTCATTTGATGCCAAATCAAAATTTGATTGGTACTGTACCGACTAGTCACCATCAATCGAGACCTAGATTCGTTGGATACACAGGAAACCAAGTACCAATCCTAAAAGTGGGTTGTTTCTGTTGAATCTTTTACAAAGAAGAATGCCAGAAAAGTTATGGCGACGACTTTTTTAGATACGAATCTTGGTTAAGTGAATATAAATAAAAAAAATTATCACACTTTAGAGAAATTTTGTAAAGTATAAAAGAAAGTAAAATTGTAAGAGTTTTAAGTAAAGTATAAAATGTTTTGAATATCGTAATAAATAATTATAAGTTTTAGGCGTGTTTTTCCTGTTATTACCTAAATATCTTAGTGAAAAATTACCATAGCTTCTTACTTATATACGAGATAAAAAGAAGTATTAAAGCCTGAAGCTTTTATAAATTATACATTATTTAATATATTTTTAAATTATTTTGAAGCCTTTTAGTCCGTTTTTAAAAAGCTTCATTTAAAATATTTCATCCGCTACTGCTTGAATATATCATAGTGTTGTGTTTTCATCGTTTTCATAAGTGTATACAAAACTTCAGCATGACGGCTAATAGGAAATGGGTTAAATTCCAATACAAAATACAAACCTCCTCCTTCCCCTCACTAAGTCCATCATTGTTTGAACATACTATAGTGTTCTATTTTTTTTGTGGGGGGGGGGGAGAGTTCTTCGAGTATGCAAAACTTCAGCTGATAGAAAATGGATTAAAATTCAATAACAAAATTAAAAATAAAAAAAATTAAGTTCCCAAATTAAGTCCGTCACTATTTATTGAGATTGTCCGTCACTATTATGGTTTTGAATTACCATCAGAGTTAAGAGTATGCAAAATTTCAGCTTGATCGGGCTATAGAAAGTGACTTAAGATTTGAGTAAATATTTTGAATTGGAATAGCATATTTCTTACTTGCATACATTTGAGCACCGGAAGTTAAAATCTTGTAAATAAGGGGGGAATAACAGACACTGGATAATATATTACAATAACTTATTCCATTCTTATCCCCCATTCCTATTGCCCTTCTCATTCCTAACAGGCTGCGGTAACCTAGTGTTTATATTGCAGACTCAAGGCTGGCGTTATTTTCGTGGAGTCGTACGTTAGAGGCCGGATGCCACTTAAGACACGCTGTGTATTTGGGCTGATGTACGTTAAATGTGGTAGAGGTCCCAAGTCCTCCCATTGGCGTGGTGTAGAAATTTAGAAAGAGAAGTTCCTGCTCAAGTGTTGTTCAAGTCAATTTCGGTCATTTGACCGAAATTAAAATTTACGAGACCCCACTTTAAAAGCGCTCATGTTGCTTCTCAAAGCGACGTCAGTAAAACGATCAATCTCCTTCCTAACATGGTGTTCTTGGATCCGCTCTCGTAGTCCACGTAGCATAATTTTAAACTAAAAAGTTATTTATTTATAAAACTATAAGAAATCTTAGTATTGAATGATATGATTTTATTAACGTGGCACTAGAGGCAACACGAGGGCTATTGGTGACAGACCTCGTAATTTTAAGCCTCAGTGAAATGATGAGGATGGCACCTGAACTGCCTCTCTTAACTTCCACAACCTGCCAATGGGAAGACTTTGAACCCCCGCAGATTTGATGTGTATTAGCCCCGACTACATGACGAGTCTTTATCGAGGCTCAAACCCAAGACTCAACGAAAATCGCCGGCCCCGAGTCCGTGACCATGACCGCTAGGCTACCGCGTCCCCCCCCCACCACAAAATTCTTAGTAAGACAATGAAAAAATCTATAGAAATAATCATTTAATTAAAAATGAAAAAATAAAAAAGGAACATTTACAAAAATGATTTTATATCTTTAATTGTAGACTTTTTAGAATCTGGCCATATGCTTTAATGGAAATCGGGACTTTTTGATATGTTCTGCTCTTTTTTAAATTTACTTTAAACAATTTTCTTTAGTTTCATAATAAATTTTAAGCATGTGTATCATGGATAGAAATTGAAACACTACCGTATAGGATAATTAATGATAAAAACGAGTGAAACAAGAACTTTTAAAGATTATGTAAAAAAAACATAAGCAAAGAGAAATATTGATTTGAAACTTTTCGCCTTTCTGCTTAAATCTATAAATTATTTTAATGGAATTTCAATCAACATTTTATTTGCAATAAACGATGAACTTGAATCATAGAGCAAACTTTAGTGCACTTTTATAGAACCCTAATATATGTAAAAGCACGGCTAACAATTACCTAAAGGGACATTAAAGTATTGAAGAGAAAATGTTATGACTCCCTTTAGAAAATTATATGATCTTAAATTCGCTTACATCTCTCTTATTTTCTTTGGGATAATTTTGAAATAAACTCATGTCTTAAGGTAATGAAATCTCTAAATACCAGTGATTAAAATTTAAGTACCTTATAAAACAAAAGCTATTTAATATGAAAGCTTCTGAACACCATTTTACAATCAGAAAGCAACACATTTTGTCTCTACGCAGTATTGTTTACAATCCTGCACTTCACCGTTTCGACTCTTCTAGTAATCCGGCGTTTTTACGTAGAAAATTAATTTATGCTTTGTGCTTCAATGCGATGAATTATATAGGCTACCAATTCGTAACAGGAAATTTTTGGAGTTTTAGTTATTTTATGGTTTGATACTTTATTTTTGTGTACTGTGCTTAATTTTATACAATTGTGTATAAAATTTTACACAATTAAGCACAGTACACAGCAGTTTACATGCGCGCTTACATATCCGACAATACTTTGCCAAGTGGTCATTGTCGCGGACTCGCAGCCGGCGGTGTCGTGGGCTCAAGCCTTGATTAAATCTTTTGAGCTTCAAAGTCCTCCCAATGGCGTAGTGTGGAAATTAGGAGAGGGAGGTGCCCGCTTAGGTATCGTCCTTGCAACTTGACCGAAGCTCAAAATCACAAATTGCTTTCTTGCAGCAGTTGCATTCGTACTTTGTTCTTCTACATATCTTAAATGGGCAGAAAGCACAAATTCTGCGTTTGTTTGCCGCACTTGTAGTTGTGTCATATGTGGGCTTTTCAATATTCGAAATATCAGATAACATTTATTTTAATGGACCGTCTTAAAGTTACTTTATTGTACAGCAAATCTTGGGGGAGTAAATGTACAGCTGTATTTGTCTCACCTTCAAATGACTCATTTTCTAGTTTTGAAGATACTGTGAGTGAGATAGTGTGAGCGCAACAAAAGCTTATCTGATTCGCAAAATTGGCAGGGATCAGTAGTTCATTAGATAAATATTTAGTTATGTGGGGTTAATCTAGTTTCATTTCATTTATTTAACACCTACTGTACATAATAACTTGAATTGTTTTAACAATTATTTTTATATGTCTGACAAATTGTTGAAAATATTCTCGCATCGTTATTCATTCAAACTTCCATTATCTCAACTACATTCAGTGAGGGTATGGAAGCTGGGAGATTGGGTTGCCTGATCAAGTTCTATCCTCGATATTTCACATGTCTAGAGTCCATTACCTATAGCCTTCTAATTGCATCTAAATGGGACGTTGATAAACAACCAATCAATCAATCTAGTCTTGTGATTACTTTTCATTGTGACTCTTCTATTATCCTCAAAAGTCTGTAAGATTTCTCGAGCAAATAAGATGAATTTATCAGAAAAATAATACGTATATTGCATGCTAATAAGTTTCATAGAAAAACTTTATAACGTCCTAATATTACTTTCTACTGCTGTAATTCATTATTCAATACTTAAATAATCACAAATCACTAGTCCAATAATTAGTGAGTCACACAGTGGTGATGATAAATTAACCAGATCTATGAATAATTAAAATTTAATCCTAAACCTAATTTTTCTGTTGATATATGTAGGAATTAGAATCTAACTTTTAATATAATAACTAATTATCAGATTGGAATCAATCGGGTTCGAGTCTTTAGTGGATCGTTAGATAAGAGTTCGAATCTATTGTTTTTTGTAGATCCTTCTATATTTATTTTTAAGACTCCATACTCATACATATCTAGACATAGATATGATACAGATATCTCTCATCAATGATTCCTATGCACTATATTTCCAACCTTAATATAAAGCATTCAATTACTTATAAATGTATCTCTTCAACTCTTTATTTATTGCACTTCAAATCTACCACATAAGTCACATTTCATTTATTGGAAGTGATTTTTATTTCAATCTACATCACTTAAATGTTCCAAATTGTTAGTTGAAGAGAACGTAAGAGAGCGCATGTTATAATTTTGTTTGAAATACTATTTGATAAAAAAATAATAATTAATTTTAATCCTATATTACTTCTTATTTGACAGTAACTCACAAAAAAACATGAATATATCATATGCCTATTGACTAATTATTTTTTTTTTCACTTTAAAATGCTTGTCACCTTTCCTAATGTAAAAAATTAACGGGACCTATTATCAGAGACCGGAACTAATATATTGGAGAAACTTATTACCTTAAAATAATAGTCTGCCACGTGTCTACTTCTCGCGGAATAAATTACAGATTCGCGGCAGAGTAATAAAACATGAACAATCGATACCACGGTACATCGAAAACCAGACTTTCACCTCAAACATTTCGTTCTTAATGAGAACAAATTTAATTAGCGAATTCCTCAGCACAGCCCTGGAATAATTAAGCACTAATCTATTTGTGAAGTTGGCCATTGAAATAGCGATTCTCCCTCTTTTCATACATTTTTTTTCTAGGTTGTTCCCTCATTGAAAGGGACGGTTAATTACGCCACGACTTCTGATTCGCACAGTGGTTGTGTTTCGTGACACAAAAGGTCCCAGGGTGTCGCACGACCGTTCAAGCAGGATAAAGAAAACTTTCAGGGAGGTATAAAAGTCTTCGAACTTTTCAAAGGTATAATCAGCGCGTGTAATTGGTTGTGGAAAGGTCAATATGAGTCGTTCAGAAACTAATGCGGTTAAAACCATCTATTGATATTTTATGCTTTTTATAAATTTTAATGGGAGAAAAAACATTCTTTTAGGTAATAAAAAGATGATTTCAAGCAACATTTTCCAATCTTCATATTAAAATATTTATATATTTTTTTGATAAAAACCAACACTTCGACATGACAAAGATTAAAAAAGAACTAAAAAATAAAAATATAATAATTTTTTTCTTAGGCCAGTAAAAAATTAAATTCAGATGTACTGAAAATGATAACTTGTCATTCTCATAAATAAAATCTTTTTACTAAAAAACCCAAGTGTTTTGTCGACTATCTAACTTGTGATAGAACACAACAGTTTAATTTTTTTCAATTTGATTGAAAAATCTACGTTTGTTTATTAATGATGCTGACAAATAGTGATTTTCAGTACATTTTTATCTAATTTTTTACTGGCCAATGGAAAAAAATTACTTATTATTTTTTTAATTCGTTTTTTACTCTTTTGTCGCATAAAAAGTGTTGGTTTTAAAAAGAAAATGATGCATATCATTTTCTATATTTTTGGTCTTTTTTTTTCAAATAAGTATTTAGAAATGTTTATTTCAGTTTTATAACTAAATTCTCTGTAATTTCATCCAAACTGAGTTTGCTTGTAAAATTTCAGGATTCTAGTTTATTGGGAAGTGGGTGAGAAATTGATGAAAATATTCGTATCAAACTGATACACGGTACAATACAATACGAAATATGGAAACACATGACTAAAAGGAATTTTAAGACATTCACTGGTCATACAGATACAATTTTTGTGTGTGCACTCATTGTATTATCATTACTTTCTTGAGATGTTTTGTCAAACAAAAAGTTAATTAAGACAATTATGAGTTAAAATGTGCACAACTATTCATCATTTAGAAACTTTTCACAAGTTACTCCACATGCATTTTCTAAAGAAAAACCTAATCACAATTTTAAAAAAGTGTTCTCATTTAAATAATAATGACAATGTATTAACTACACTTAAAAATTTGTGCCTACGATCAGTCAGTATCTTAAAAATGTTCTCTAAACATGGTCATTTTTATACAGGATGGAGAAAGTGAAAATGTTGCGTGAAAAGACACTTTAAAGTATTTTATTGTGAGTTTGTTTTTTCTAGGTCAGAAGGCCATTCCTTTTACAACTGTTGAATATGTTGCATAATAACTTCAGAAGCTTTTGTAAACAAGTGCTTTTTTTCAATATTTTTACATTAACATTGAAATACAAAATAAACAAATATTTTTCTTTTAATATATATTTGCTACCCTGAAAATCAAGGCCAAGGTATCAAAATGGTCATGGTTGTAAGTTCATGGCCTGCGTGTAAATACGGTGGTTAAAAATAGAAAAATCAAACCCAAGCAGTTTTAAATTTAAATATAATTTTGAAGAAGATGAAGCCTTTCATGTGATTGGTATAAAAGGTATGAATAGGTTCAGTCGATGTGTTTTAAAATCCATTATTTCATCCTAGAAATAGATAATTTGAATGTGGAAAATATTGGGGCTAATGGCGCATCAGCTAACTCTAGCTATTTCACTCTAGACCACATGTGACTGTGATCTGAACGTCAGAGACATTCATGAAAAGAGAAAATAGTGGACAAGAAAAGAGAGAAGTAGATCGTGAGTATCCCAGGGACACGTCACCCCATTATACCCTATGGGAAATTTGCCAAATGGCAAATCCAACCAATTCCCTGGTTCAATTGCAGCAATTGTTGCTCGTAGCGTTCAGAAGTTGCACTTACTTCAGGTTCTAAAAGTTCGTAGTACAGCACAACCTTCATATCCCTCCAGATGCATAAAAAAACTCTCTTGATAATTTGTGAGTACGATCAACCAAAGAACTTCATTGCTTTGTCGATAATCACCAAATTTTGTGTGCGTTTCGAATTGTCATAACGCATCTATTTTTTATTTCTTGTCACGAATTTCCACTAAAATGATTTCTGTGTTATGTTTAAGATATTTATGCCCTTCAAACTATTCTCATTTTTGTTCCTCTGATTCAATGCATGTTGCACCCATTTTCATGCCTTTCGAACCTATTCCACCGCATGTAAATAATTAGTAATCGCTTCTTGTGGTAATCCTAATTGTTCAGCATTTTGAGTTTGAGATACATCTTCTTTGAGCAATACTTGCAAATCCCCATGTCTAGTCTTCAGTGTAGACCCACTACGTTTTCAATCACTAATATCAAAATCACCAACTTTAGAACGTCAAAACTGAAATCTCTTTTACCTTCGATTCTCCATCTTCACTTTCACCTTTCTCCCCACCCGTGTGGTGACAGGTTTGTAAAAGAATAACCCCTATGCAGCTCATGCATGTCATAAGAGGCAACTAAAATAGGAACCCAATGTCTGAGGGTACCATGCCCTTGGGGATTATATCAGGGGACTAGTCCTTCAAGTTGAAGAATCTCAGGTACTTACCTTTCTTTATGTAATTTACGGGCATCAGGACTCTAAGACACCCAAGTAATTTTTTTCTTTTCCTACGGGGATTTATTGTCTTTGGTAAGCACGGGTGACGCGCCCCGGGATACCTTTGCGATCTTCTCTGTTTTTATCAATCATTCTTGCCAGCCCCTTTTTATCTTTATTTGAACGTCTGGATCACAGCTTTAACTTATTTGGCACATTTGGGCCACATATAACTCTGGAATCATTAAACTCCTCAGCCACCTTTCTCCCAGTTTTTGCCTCGGTTTTATACTCGTACTTCTAAATTTGTTCTTATGACATGACACAAACATAATATACTGATTGCTAAACTATTTCACAACAGACGTCACACAAAATTCTCTTTCAGACTTCTTACTACACCCAATAAAATGTAGACTTTAAAATCAGAATACATATTTTTTTTGGTACAAAATTACCTTATTTTTAACGAATAAAGGACAATTCTGCGCATGACGAATACAACTCGATGTAGTTCAGAGCACGACAACACAAAGCTATGATATAAGATAAATAAAACTTTTTTTAAAGATAATTACGATAAAATTAGCTGAAAAATTACAGAATTTGATCCATAATGTGTATTGCTGGGAACATGAAGAGGATTAATGGATTTAAATTATGACTTCGTTGACACATTTTAAGCATCCTATGTGAGAAATATTGGAGAAAAGAGACCAAATATGGAATCCATATCAAAATACATTAACCTCGCTTTAACCCGGCATTCAATTGCTCAACACATTTCATAATCTAGCACAGAATTGTGCCATTTGCTTTCGGATTTTTTCGTGGGGAATCAGGAGTTTGTCAAACAGAATGGCAGAATACTTTGTCAGGTGTTTGTATAATTTGCACAGATTCAGAATGTACGCAAGCACATTAAATACATGTTTTAATCGTTAAAAGTTTTATCGAGAGGGAGTTATTTTCTTTATCTCCGTTAAACCTGATTTGACGCTCGACAATACAATACGACCTTGGTCCTGAATGCATGGAATTAAAGAAAGCTTACTATCCAAAGCGGATACTTTTTAAAAAATAAATAACAAAATCAAAATTAGGCGCAATTATTTTTACAGTCTTGCTGAAATTAATCATTCAAATATTTTCGAGCTTTGAATTAAAAAAAAACAGAGAATCCTTGGTCAATCATACGCACACACACACAAAAATAAAATGAAGATTGAATCGGAAAATTAAACGCATTGTTCAAGATTGCAGAAATTGTTGACTTGAGGGATATCTCCTCGGGATCACACATAATTTCAACGACAAATGTAGCACAAGTTGTGTTGCTCTCAAATTATAAATAGAATGCTTAAAGTTTTAAATGTTGAAAAATTGCAATCATCTTTCATATTTTGAGGTAAGAAAATACTTTTATACATTACTTACATTATTGTCCTTGTTGCCGTCTATACAGTAAAAAATGTTTGATTCTCAATAAACGTCTCCAGATAGTACCATAATTAGTTTATTACAGATTAAGAGCACAATTTATAAGCAATTAAATATGAAATGATAACGCAACAAATTCAAGCCACATCCTTTCTCTGCGGGGGCCTACTGCATAATTCTTTTCAACGCCTCTAGAGGGCGCTTTATTGCTTTTCATTTTATCAACCCCTTAATGTTTAATTTCACACATTCGTATCCCGCTATATGACTGGTCTGCAGAGGAGTCACACAAGGTTGGAACCAACGACTGGATTGAAACATTGCCGGCCCCGAGTTCGCTACAGCGATCACTCTTCTACCTTGGCCGTCCGAACTAATCATAATTGAGTATGATATGAACTAAAAAACGTCTTCAGGTGTTCAGTTAGTTTCACTAGAATATTAAATTACCTACTTAAATATGAAACGAGAGCTCTCAATCGGAAAAGAATGTCTTATTTTATATGATATGGATTTTGATGTTCGGGGTGTATTTATAAAGAAACGGCACTAGCTCTAAAAAGGATTGTTATTTTCAATTAATGGCACACATATTGCTTATCTCCTACAGTATATATTGCAGTGGCTCACAAACATGGAGTCTTTCTTATTTTCTACAAGTCAAAAGCGTGTTATAATTTATTTTCTAATATGGTATTTAATATATGTGGCTTTTTTTACTCAACAAACCCTCATGACTCAGAACAGGTTCCTTGTAATGCAGATTTAATTTATATATATAAAAAAAGAAAGAATCGCAGAGTGCTAAATATTGAGGATGTTCCAGGATTGCAATCCATTTTGTTAACAGAAAAATACTTCATAGATATCACTGTGTGTGAAAGACCAAAGTCTTGATGTAAAATGAAACCTTTTTTCCCGAGTTCTCTGTATATTATCTTCTTTTTTTTTATAAAAACTGACAAGAAGTTTTGATTAAGGTGATCCTTTATATTCTCCCATTTTATCCCACTGTGACTTTTCCATTTCCCCAAAAATGAAATATCTGCTCAAAGGAACTCGTTTTGAGTCATTGAAGGCTTTTAAGAAAACATCACAAATATTAAAATGATTTGCAACATGTTTTGGATAAATGGGAAATAAGTATGGGTCTACGTGTGAATGTCAATGGGGATTACATTGAAGCAGACGAGCGATATATTCACTATAAAGTGTAAATAAACTTTTTTTGAACCAGTCCCGTTACTTCCTAAACAGACCTCGTATGACGTGATGAAATACATTTCAGGAATTTAGGGTATATCTAAAATAAACAACTAAGCTTCTCAGGAATGTTAAAATATTCATTTTCTATTCTCCTCAGGGAAATGACTTTTAAATAAATATTTCTCTATTCTGTAAACGACTACTATTTTCGGCTTTCAGCCAAACGGAAATCTGGTGTTTTATTTGAAATAAAATGATTTTCTAAGAGAATTCAGGTGGTGTATTATTTTTGAATAAGATCTGATGTGCGTGTTGAAAAAAAAATCTTTGTAAAAAAGGTTTTATACTTTGCTTAACGCGATAAATCAAATGTGTCAAATATATGTGATGAAACTATTGCTGCTTCACTGTTTTATAGCCGGATGGTTTATCTTCAATTTATAAATAACTCTAATACAAATTAGTAAATTTTATTTTACTGGAATATTAATTTATACGCTATTTTTTATCTTCATTATTACTGAAATTTATATATATATATATATATATATATATATATATATATATAATTATTTTTAAAGATTTAAATTTTATGCAAATATCCGATTCAGAATAATATTATACTTCTTATATTTGGAGGATAAAATTTTACTGTTCAAATGTTTTGTAGGAGAAAAACATTTGAACTAATTGCCATTTACTGTAAACTTGTAATGCATTATGTAAAGATTTTAAAGAGGAGGAGATTAATTATATAAATACGTATGATCGAAAGAATAGTAGAACTTTTTGCACTAAACTTCGACAGGTAAAAAATAGAGTTACACACAAACACAATCAGTGGTTAGTTAGGAATTGGGACGAAATATTACCATTATGATAAGTTGTATAATTATTTCATTATAGTGGTAAATTGTAATAGTAACTTGAAGTAATAATTATTTGTATTGAAACTGAATAATCTGGATTTTTCTTCTAGTCTTCTTCCGTTGAAACTGCTATTAGATGATAAAAAATAGGCTAAAAAATAAACGAGAAGGAATCTTAAAAGGAAAAGCAAAATTTAAAAACTGAAAAAAATATATACATTTTTTTGTTATTGCGTTTAAATTTACATTTAACAGGATTCAAAGGATATTCCACTCGAAACCTACACCTGTCACCCCTTAAATACGTACATTTGCACAAATTGTGAATCACAAGCGGAAACAAACGGTTTCCCGGTACATGTCTTAGTGATCATCGTTCTTGGTACAATCGCTGAGCTGCTCGTGCATTGCCATCAGTCAATCCAAATACCAATTATATATCTGTTGTTCTTTTTTTTTTTTTTTAAATAAGTCGTATGCTCTTTTCAAGTAACTGCTGTTCCAATGACGAAAAATTAAATATTTCCCATTCAGTTCCATTGCTAACGCTCGATGACGTTTCATATAATCGGTTACTATGCAATTCTCGATCCTTTCGATGTGCCTTATATCCTCTTAAATTATGAGACAACCTAAATATATGTCACAGATTTTTCAAATTATTATGGAAATGTATTCCTGAAAAGTTTAAGATGGAAACTGGATTATTGCATGCCCATCGCATAAAAATTGAAAAAGAGAATCACATATATTTACTTTCACTTCCAAAACTAAGCAATTTGAAACAGTAAATAAAGTCAAAGTTAGATGTTTCTCTTTAAGGTAGGGGCAGCGGTAGCCTAGTGAACATTGTCGTGGACTCATAGCTGGAGACTTTCGTCTCGTCTTGGGTTCGGGCTGTAATGTTACTAATGACCCGCCATGTAGCCGGCGCTGATGCATGTTAAATCTGTAGTGGCTCAAAGTTCTCCAGTAGAGTGATATGAAAGTTAGGAGAGGGAAGTGCCAGTTCAAGTGTCGTATTCCTCACTTGACCGAAATTCAAAATTATGAGATCCATTGTCTTTAACGTTATTAAAACCATAACTTTTGAGGTAAATGACATACCTTCAACACAAAAAATTGGCTTATTTTATGTCAAGTGTAAATAATCCTCGCTTTTTGAAATTAAAAACAAAGAATGACATATTTTAACTTTGAAATATCTGCATATTTGTGTATCTGTTTATGCAAATAAAATCCCATTTATATGTATATATATATAAATTATAATTTTGTAGGAAACTATAATCAATAGCGGTACATACATTGCATATCATGTACTTACTGTTTTTTTGCATGAAAACTACTACATTTATGATAAAAATGTCCAAAGTACTCATCCACATAACATTATATACGATGAACATAACAATAATTTCAAAAATTTGAATTATATAAACAAAATTCTAAAAATTACGTTTTGATAAATACACAAATACCGACATTTTTCTCTATGGGTTGTTTTTGGTTTTCTTCAGGTTGCATTAGAAGCAACACGAAGGCTATTGGTAACGGACCTCGTAATTTTCAACATCGGTCAAATGACAAGGATGATACTTGAGCTGGCACATTTCTCAACGGCATAGCACGTGTTAATAATTTTAAAAATCAATTTTTTAACGACTGTTTATCACATTCTCTTAAATAACGTATCTATGAATTCCTTTTAAATTAATTCCATATTTAACGATTGAAAACTTTAAGTCAATATTTGTTTCTTAATAACTGAAGAAAAATACAATTAGTCCTGAATTATTGATCAAAGCTGACATAATTATAAAACTACAACAGCAATTTAGAAACTCATTCTTACGAGATAGATTCCATCATTAACCATGATACAAATCGGGAAACTTTTCAATTTAAAATTTTCAGGAACGCCAAAACAATTGCCAATATTTTGTATTAGTATAAGAAAAATATCTGCCAGTTTGTTTCCAGGCCGCTGAGATTTTTATAACAATCTGGCTTTTTCATATCCTTGTTAGTTTGATAAATCATTGATGAAATACACTTTCCATAAAATTTCACGACACAGTAATGCTCTAACCCTATTCGATTATGTCGTCCAAACTATTTATCTGATTGCCAGTTTGGTGTCCAACTAGTGTATTGGGGGGAAACAATCCGGTGCAAAAACAATTTACAGGAGTTGAAAAAAAAAATTCCTTTGCTGCGTTTCACTGCATACCAGCCAGAATAATAAGCCGACATGAGTTTATTTTTCTAACTCTTTTATTCGGATAATAAAAATTCACGAACGGAAAGGATAAGAAGAAAAAAAAAGTGTTTATAACTCTGGTGGCACACTAATGGTAAAACTTTTACAACTCAACATTAATTTTCCTTTTATTTATTTATTTATTTTTTTTTGTTTCAACTCATTGTTTTGCTGAATTCTTTTCCCAAATTGGCAATCCGTAAATTGCAGACAGAATCGTTTGGTATTTATCTTTTTTTCCCCTCGTTCCATCTCTCGAATGTTTATGGCTTTTGACTAACTATTAAATCTTTTTAAATACAATAAGGGCTGGCAGATTTTGTTGAAAAAAATAACGTATTAGTCGTGCTTTTTTATAAACAGTGCGTTTGCGAGATGTAATTCTGTAATGTTAATGGTCGCTTACAAATTATACGTTTTTCTCCCGATGATTTATGATTTTTAATTATTCGAATGTATTTATGTTTGAATCATTTCTGCAAAGGCCACGGTGATGAAACAATTTACATGGTTTGTTCAATAAGTATCGATATTGATTTTTTTCAGAGAATTGGAAGGGATGTAATGTGGTCTCTATATGTGTAATGGCTAACGAAAGATGCGATGTAAGCTATAAAAACCTGTATGAATTGTCTCCTAGCCGGGTCGGCGAGATCTTTTGGAGATTTCACTTAAGGCGAGATCTTTTGGAGATTTCACTTTAGGCGAGATCTCTTGGAGTGTATAGATATCGCCTAAAAGAAAATGTGTTCTAGTACTTGTGTCGAGAGTGAAAATGCCGTGAACCACCTAGCAGCATCGAGCCGTTACTTTTTACGTTATACTGAAGACATGTGCAGTAGAAACTTTCGGTATGATCCGTCAGATTTACAAGGTCAAAATCATGTCCAGAACCATTGTTTTTGAGTGCCACAAAATACTTAAACTTGTTCGGAAGACAAGTGACCTAGTGGTGATGGTCGTGCAAGAAGCTCTGCGGATAGAAGTCCTTATACTACAAAAGACCCACAGTTAAATAACACTCATCATCACGTTCATACACGTTAAAGCTGTCAAGGCTTTAAGTCCTCTCGTCGGTGTAATGTGTAAAGTTTGGAGAGGAAGATACCGTTCAGATGCCCTCCTCGTCATCTGAATGAGGCTCAAAATTACGAGGTCCGTTACCAATAATCCGCGAGTTAGTTGCAAATGCGATGTTAATAAGCAATTAAACTTTATATTTTATTCAAAATATATTTTTAACCCTTTATACTGACACGGTTAACATTGCGATCATTAGGCTTCGCTACAGTCACATATTGGATTCACTGAGAATTAATAAAGTTCAATCAATATCTTATAATTTTAAATAATTACAGAATAAAGTTCTATAAATTAGCTCTTTTTCTGATAGAATAATCCAAAATTGTCACACACACCTTTCAAGCATATTCTTACGTGTCCACACCGAAAGTTCATATTTAAAATTGCTTTTATCTAACGATTGATTAAACAAATCTGAGTCAGGTACTAAACATGTAAACTCGATCCGACTAACTATCCATTCACTGATGGTCATTTCACACTAAATGTCGAGTGAAATCTTCCAATTTGTCTCTCATAGTACTATTTCTCCTTCAATCTTCTGTTACTGGCTTCTCGAATATCTTGTCTTCTGTTTTCTTCCAATCACTTACTATCTCCGTTCTATCTGCTATAATCTCTTTTCTATATCTCTTTCAATGCACTTCAATATGCATGCTGTAGCCGCATAGCCTAATGGTCATGTAGTAGCCTAATAATGGTCATGTAGTAGTCATGTAGTAGCCGCATAGCCTAATGCTGTAGCCGCATAGCCTAATGGCATAGCCTACGACGCTACGGTCGTCGAGTCGTAGGTTCACGCCTTGAGGCCATTAATGACCCACCGTGTCGAGGGGGCGATGCGCGAGAAATCTATCGAGTCTCTAAGTCCCTTGCCTTCGGATTATGTGGGAATTCATAGAGTATAGTGCCAGTTCTGTTGCCATCCTCGTCACTTAACTTAGGTTCACAGTCCGTTTCCAGTATACCTCTAGTTGCTTCTAAGTATGACATAAGAAAATTACAATCGAATCTACGAATATTCCAATTTCAATTTCTAAGTTATTATATCTGTGGATCAGACTCCTACACATGTCTGAAACTAAAGGTTTATATTACTAAAAAAAACCACACATTTAGCTATTATTGACTAGTTATGTCTGAGTCAATAAAATAACTTGTAAGGGGGTCCGAATCTCTGTCCGTGTACAAATCCTCCCTTCTCACTTCCTTCCAAAATAGTATCTGAACTCCTATCATTTTAGGCACATTTCTAGCTTATCCATTGTAAACTTCTTATCACTTTCATTATTACTAAATCTCCTATTAATACTGTCATCGCCTAATTTGAAACAACCTGTTCTAAACTGTACACATATTTTAGACAGAAAATTGTCCCAGCTTTCATGTAAATTTCAAACGCTGTAACTCACATGCACGTTTATTATTCAGTATTCTTGAAATTTAGAAATATTCCAAAAAAACAATATTTTTCGCTTGAACACTTAAATCCCGTCTGGCATTACATTACAAGCACTTCAATATTTTATTATAAGTGGCAAGTTATGAAAGGCATTAAACACTAAAAGAATAAGACCGACTCATATCCAAACTATTATTATTACGAAACACACTGCTTTCTGAAGGACAGCGAAGCCGAAATATAATATTAATATTGGAACAATTTTAAATCAGAAAAAGTATTAAGAATTAGGATCCTATTCTTTAACATTACGCGAAGACAGTTTTAAACTCATCTCTGTTTATATATGCATCTCATTAATCCTAAACACGTGGTCGCGATAGCCTAGTGGTCATGATCGCTGACTCGCGACCGGCAGTTTTCATCGAATCCTGAGATCGATCCTTAAGTGCCACTAAAGACACGCTATGCAGCCGGGGCTTATGCCCGTTAGAGGTTTCGAGGCCTTAAGTCCTCTCGTTGGTATGGTGTGGAAGTTAGGAGAGGGGGTTACCAGCTTATGTGTCGTCCTCGTCACTTGACCGAGGCTCAAAATTACGAGGTCTCGTCTTCCTTCTGATGCGACGTTAACAAAACCAATCCCAGCCTATGCGCTACACATAAATATTTCATTTTAATTTTAAAAGGTTACGGTTCTCATTTACGAGAATTTTTAAATTCAATTAACGTCACGTGAAAATTCCCGAAGGTTAGTTGAAAGTAAGATATCCAAAAGAACTTGTTATGTATTGATCAAATTACTTTAAATATAACTTAAAATTAAAGTAAAATTCCTTTACTTCGGGTTAAGTGTTCCTTATTGAGTATGCGTAAAATAATGACCCCTTTGAAGACTGTTTCATTTAAACCTTTGTCATCTCCGAACGCATTCTAAGCCTCAAAAGAGGTCTCATTGTTTGATATTATTCTAAAGTCTGACTATATGTCACGTTTAACATCAAATTAAACCTTTTTTACAAATATTCGACAATCAGCATTATATTCTATTTATTGTAATGTACTTACATTCTACGTGATTAGAAACTTTTGTTTCAATGTGCACATTTAAGTAATGGGTTTTAAAAAATTGCATTTTCTGTAACTTTAAAAGGCACATTTTATATATTTGAATTACTTCCACCAACTAAATCTACATCCTTTTTATCAAAATAATAATAAAAAAAAAAACTTGTCGTGTAAATAGAGTTTAAATGTCTTCAGTCTTAAAATACTGGCAAAACACAATAACATTTCATTCCTTCCCAACACTTTCAAATTTTCTCCTTACAAATTTTAGTTATCGATCCATGTGGAGTTATTTGTCCTTAAAATTAAATGTTTATGGTCATGATAAATTTTGACAGATATTTAAAAGTATGAGGTATTCTAGAATTAAGCTTCATTTTATTTATGATTTCTAACATTTTTTATTTACGGTTTTCTTAAAAAATTTCCATTTCTTCGCCCTGTTCATTTTTATGAAAAATGTAAAACCAATATTTGTACTAAACAATATTTTATTAATAATGGATTATGCAAAAAGTACTGGGCATAAAATAAAAACAATTCGCAAGTCATTAATAATACATGATGAAAAGTTTAGGGACTATGTGTGAGCAAAATATAAATTTCTCCTCTCGCTAGTCATTCGCATAATTTTGTTTAATAATTTGCAATGAAAACATGCAACAAAATAAGGAATCGAAATGATTTTATTTTCAAAGGTGGTCGATTAGAAGAGAGACAAATTGAAAGAAGCATACCCAACAATTCTTTTCTAAGAAATCATAATTTTCCTGTTTCAATTTTTACTATTTACCCACAAAACAATTCAATAAGTTCTCCGTATTTATAATTCTTTTCTCAACGATGCAACAATTCGATTTTTTAAAAATCTCAATAATTCATTCCGCTCTAACACCTGCGCAAACAACAATATTTCACGTCTCGATAAACATTGGAAGAAAAGAAAAGAAAAAGCTTTTTTTTTTTTTACGTTTTATTCCTCGGTCCAAAGTTCCTCTAACGGTGGATTGATTTTTCTCCCATTATTCGCTAAACGCGACGGATATAATTTGTTTGGAATTCGCAAACACAAATCCATCGTTGCCATCAGTGCTTTTTTTACCCCAACTTCCGAATCCGAAAACGGAAGTGAGGATTTAACGTTCGTGGGCAACAGATGGAGTGTGAAATAGAGTTCCTGATTTTCCTTTCGACATTTTTCCAATTTCAATGCAGATTTTTTTTAACTTCTTTTTTTCCTTTCATTTTTATCTGCATTGGATGAATCCAAAAGATGGATGGGAAATCAGACATGCAGTGATTTTTCTGACGTTATAAATATATATGGATTTTAAAAAAAGTCACTTGTGGATTGAAACGTGAAATAAAATTCATAGTGATGGAAATCTTAAGCCCCAGAAGTTTTTTTTGTGTATGTAATGTTTCCTTTATAATGCTATTGTGCTTCGGTCAAGATATTATCAAATGTAAAATTGAATAGCTGTTCTTCTGGAAATTTGTTTGCAATGTTTTGATATAATGCTTTCAGAACACCTTTAGACTGCAGATGTAGGCCGTTTTATCTTTTGAGGTACCAAAGAATACAGTATTAATGAATTTTTTATACATAACTTTAAAGTTATCACCTCTATAATTTGATCTACTTTCAAACTTCTGATATGTGTATCATATTATGTTCAGTTAAACATCAACATTTTTGTATTATTCGCATGAACTGTAACATTCAACACTAATATGTTATTCGTCTAGCCTTGTTATCCATATTCTTCGCCTTGAATAATAAGTTGTTAAATTTTCTCCTTAATTGCAGTATTTTATTATCTTAGGTTCTGTTTTAGTTTCTTAAATATTAATAAAGGGATTCTCAACGTCAACTAACAACTTGAGACTTTTCTATGGCGCTACTTAATTTGAGTACCTATTATGAATGAACTGTGACGTATAAAATTTGAAATGAAGCGTAGCGAATAAAATAGATGAAATAGCATTTGTTAGCTGCGAAGAATTTAATATTGCGGTTAGTTGTAAAGTTAGAGCGATTGGAAGTTTGAAACTACGGAATTACTCCTGTGCTTATGCTAAACGGAAATACATACGAATCGTGACTAGTGTCAAGGGATTATTAGTGAACGGAACTTTCATCGGATCAAGCTTAAATGTACCATATTGATTCGGATTCCATTAGTCATTTGTAAAGTACATACAATTTTATAATGTGATGCTTTTTATGTGCGAATGCGTATATATATATATATATATATATATATAGTGAAACGCCCAAACCCTTAACTCTATAATTTGATAGAAACACCTTAAAAATACGGAGACTATAATGGAATGGAGCTCTTGTAAATAAAATTTATGAATAAATTAATAAGATATAATTTTTTTATATGTAGTAGGGATAAATACATTGATTCAAATCTATGAAGTAATGGTATTAACAAATAATAAGGAAGAAAATCAATAATCAATGGAGCTTTATATATATTATGCTGCTGATTAAAATAGGACAGCTCGGTGCGCAGGTCTCATTAACTATCAGGTTTACGCTTTGTGGTCCGAATATGGAGGATTTGGATATTAATATACATTTTATTGTGGCATAAAATTATGTGCAGTTTCACGAGTCTAAGTTGACGATCTACTGTACTGGTTATCAGTTCTGAGTCCTCACAGTATGATTCATACACATAAGCTACTCTGTGCAGATGTGCTATTGAGGAATTTATTTATACAAAACTACTACACATTATGTTGAAAAAATATTTTTTTCGACTTTTAATCGAAAGGTTGGAATAGTAATACAGTCAGACGTCATTCAAACGCGGTTCATTAAAACACAAGTTTGCGTTATACGCGGTTTTACTATAGCTCCATCAATAAGCAATCTCTTATAATATCACTCCTAAACATTGTAGCGTCACAACTTTTATTTTTATTTGTATGAAACTCAGATTAATTTTTTATTTGGATGACGTCAGGACTACATGTTCACAGCAGACATTAAGAAAAATGGTATAATTTGACGTTATTATCCGTAATTTCTTGGATTATTGTCCACTTTATATATTAAAATTAATCGTCAAAATAAAAATGCTTGAGCTTGTTTTATATTAATCTTTTTTCAAAACTTTAAGAGACTTTCTAGTGCATAAAATCAAAATTCTTTAAATTATAAATGTAACATTCGATAAAACTACTCCATATACTCTATCAAATTTCTACAAGAATACTTTCCCTCTAATACTCATCGTTAATTTATAATCAAGGCTTGAAATAGAATGAATTTCACTTGCGTATAACAAAGAGTTCAGCTAAATGATTTTCCGCCAAAGATAGTTCGATGTTCAGAAGAATTGAATAAGCAGCCATTTTCATGATTAATTATTTATAGAACTTAAGAATGCTTAGGAATAGTATAATCGATCATCCTTTTCAGAATTTCCCAAATAAGGAAATGCGTGATATTGGAGCTTGGCATTTATTTATCGACATTATTTCAGTAATGTTGACGAAGGCAAAATACTGTATTGCTTAATAAAGACAAAGACAAATATTTAAAGTTATTTTCATTCGTTATAAGTAGTTTGAAATAATATTTTAGCACACAAAATGATTTATGCTGAAGATCGATATTTTATTTGTGCACGGTTTTTTATGTCCAATTTGTATGCATTTTAATTTAGGAAATAAATACATATTTCTTAAAATTTGCTATTTTGACAAATCGTTTAGATTTCGATATGTACTAATGCCCTAAAATTAAACTGGATACAGAATGTGTTACTCTGTAATACTCTCTTTGTTATTTGTGTAATAATTTGTAATTTAATTTTTAAGTTTCGTTTTGAAAATAATTTTTTAAGGAAACACAACGATATAACTGATACTGATGCTATGAAATTAAATTGATAGTTTAATCAAATCATTACTTAAAACAGAGATCAAATACGAATCCTAAAGCAATATTCTGTATAGTTACTAAAACTGCAACATTCAAGCCCAATTGAGTTAGAACTGGGTTCAGCATTGAAGTATTCGATAACTATCAATTTTTCGAGTATGTTAATTAACATGGATAATATATATTATAATCTACAACGCATTCTTTATAAACATTTACCTCTGGAAAGAATTTACTAAGGTGAATCAAATAAGAACTAAACTTTTTAAAAGGTTCAACCCCCCCTCCCAACTGTTACTTATTTATTTTATACCTTTTGTGAGTTTTCTGTATTTCCTCCTCTAAGAACCACATATTTTATCCAACGTACTGGGAGTTTTTATATACTATATGATAAATAGAGATCGTACATATACGGAGCCAGTTGCTCAAAAATTCTACATCTTCACTTGATGAAAATCATTTTAATTAGGACTGGTAAGTCCAAATGATAGCTCAAAGATGCTAACTCTGGACTACAGTGAGTATTCTTGAGTGTTGTCTAATGAAGTCTGTGTAATTTATCTTGTATTACGTCTTGCATTGTCCTGGATAATAAGAAGATTGTAAATCGCAATAGAACATCGTTTAGACAGATATACTGTTCCAACATCTTTCTCACGTTCACACGAGTAAAACTACATTTACTGTACATCGATCATGAAGAAAATTGACGCTCACGACTCCTTGTAAATCGACAAAAACAGTAGCAAGAATTATTCCAGCTGATAGCCGAGTTGTCTCTTTTAGTATACAACGAGATTCTCACGCGCAATACCCTGTAACTAATCACTAAAGGGGCTTCAGTTAGTTGAATTAAGAACCGCTTCTTGTAAATGAACAATTCCTATTGTAGTGTTAGTAAGTGAGGGTGAAGATTAATAGCGCAAGAGCCAGAAGTGTATATGCTACGCCAAACCACTTTCTAGATATTTGGAAAAAATGGAAAATATATTAGTTGAAAGAAAAGAATATCGAAAATAAACAGGGATGCAAGAGTATTCCGGAAGTGCGCCACCGAGTTTGCCAAAGACAGTAAATGCCATGGGAAAGAAAAATATCACTTATGTATTCCAGATGAATGATGCCCGAACTTACCCAAAAGAAGAAAAAAAAAAACCCTGGTGAGTATGACTTATGTGTATTAGATAAAAAAAAATATCGAAAGGCAGGGAATAGGACCGATGAGATAGCATTTATAAGTTGCAAAATTTTTAATGCGAGAGTTGTAATTGAGTGAGATATTGGAGAAAGATCAGACGTAGGAGTCGCAGAAAAAGAGAAATACTTCGATAACTGATATTGAAGACGGACACGATTTGAATTTGACCCCACCTTAAGACTTATCTCAGATAAGTAAAAGTATCAGGTACACTTTAAGTTCGTACGCGAGTAAGGATTTGTTCCACAAACATAATAATACAGGTATTGTAGTTTGAATATCCGAAAATACAAGTAAAACTAATTTCATTCCCATTCTTACATGAATGTTTAATTAGGTTGTTGTTTTTATGAACGTCGCTCTAGAAGATACACGAGATCTATTGGTGGGTGACGAACCTCGCAATTTTGCACCTCATTCAAGTTACAAGAACGACAACTGATCTGGTATTTCCCTCTCCTAACTTCCACACCAACGGAATGACTTTGAGCTTTGACAGAATTAACGTACATCAACCCCAACTACACGCCGGGTTTTTTAGTGGCTTCAGGTATTGAACCAACGACTCGGAGAAAACGGTCGGGCGCGGAGTTTAATACCATGACCACTAGGCTATCGCGGCCAACTGCTTAATTAAAGACTAAACTTTATTTTCTAGTTTTAAGAGAAGTGAAACCAGGATGAAACAAATGAAGCAATTCCACTTTCTGAGCCTCATTCCATTCTAGAGACTATGTAAATGAACATATGAAAAATAAAACAATGTCAAAAATACTTAAGGTTTTAAGAGTTTCTAACTCGTCATGATTTTAAAGGCGAAGTAAATAAGAATCATCATTCGATCCACCTTCGTATGTAACCACGGTAGCTTAGTGATCATGGTCCGGATTCGAGGCAGGCCTTCTTTTCATTAAGTCGTGGATTCAAGCCCTGTTGCCACTTAAGACCCACCGTGTAGTGAATCCAATGCTATGTTAAATCTGTTCGAAGTTCCAAGTCCTCCCATAACATGGTACGGAAGTTTGGAGAGGGATGTACTAGCTCAGATATCCTCATCATTCCTTGATTGCTGTTCAAAATCATTGTCACTTGTGTTGTTTCTGAAACATCAACAAAGCACATTCAATCAATCAGCTTCGTATATTAAATTCTAGCTGGTATACCGGTTCTGTGCAAGGAGGAACTGAAAATTATAAAGATCTAGCCCCAACTATAAGAGTTTTTTCAATATGGACCAACATTTAAATAATATTTTGAGTAATTTTTAGTGAACTGAAAGTTGTTAGTAGAGTTCCTCAGTACTTTTTTTTCTTAAAAAAAAGGAACAAATGTCCATTCCGTATACCATATGAATATTGCTTCATTTGTATCGATAGATTTCTAGATGAAACGATAAAAAAAAAATTTAAACTCTTAAATTTACACTTTTCAACGCGATTTTTGTAAATTCGCCAAAAATTGGTTTATTTGCATATTTTTTATTCTAATAATGATATATTAAAATATTTTTTTTAGATAAATTTAAATAGGTTTTAAGTTCTTTCCTTCCGGTGAGGGTGGAGAAATTGGGGTAAGCTTTACCCTCCCATCCCAATCGGGTGGTTTATTCTAAAGGAGGGTTACTATTTCTTTTTAAATTGTACTAATAGTATTTATGTAATATGTTTTCAAATACTACAATTTACGAAAAGGATAATTTATATATGCTTCATATTAGATGATGATGAAATTATATAAGAATTTGTTCATATTACTCTTCATTAAATTTTAGAAATCCTACACCAACACATATTGGACTCGGGAAACTATGCAAATGTACTGCTTGAAAGATATATTTGCTTTATTCTCTTACTATATCGTATCTTGTTACAGTATCTTAGTTTGTGGTAAATGTACATCTCACTGCCTTATAATATTATATAAAATAACTATTGAGAATATAGCAATATTTGAAGAAAAAAATATTTGTGGAGTTTTAAATAAAGAATATATATATATATATATATAAATTATCTTTTTTTAAAAAAATTCTTCCATGCAAAAACGTTATTGTTGAATTTCGCCATGCTTAAATCTAACAGAATTATCAAATGTTACACTTTTGAAACACATGAGAATTTTTCATGCAAAAGTGATGCGAACAATTTTCTTCACTATTAATTGAATGGAGCATGGTCTTATTGAATGAACTACTGCAAGTATAATGCGTTGCATTATCATAATGAGCTATCGATTTCAATAATTGTTCTTGCCCTTGTTATTTAGATGACATTTGTATATTGGATAACTAAATACATTTTAATAAAGGTAATGCTGGTTTTTGAAAATCTCTCCTTGAAATTGAATATTCAAGTATTAAAACAAAATCAAATTTTCCGGATAGTAATAGAAAGTCTTAACAGAGAATATTTTCATATAACATAATGTAATGCAATACAGTTGGAAAAATAAGAGAAGAAATGTCAATAAAGACAAAAAAATATAACGTACCGATTCCTGAGGTAGTAAATCTCGTAACTCTTCATCAAAGCTTAAAAATAACAAACTTTTGCGTTAAATCATATATAATGATTACACGTCCATTGTGCAGTTCCGAATTACTGTTGAAATGCAACGAATGATTTGAATGGTTTTGTTTTTCATCATTCGATAGAAAATGGTAATAAGTTATGAATAGGAAATGGAACAAATTGAAGATCATTCGCCGAAGGTTGTTGCGATGTTGTCGAAGAATTATATAGTGTGTGTATGTGTGTGCGTTTATGTCTTACAGCACGTGTCCATTGAAGCAAAGCTGTTGACGAGGTAATAATATAAATAACAATAATTGAATTTGAATTTATAATGAAATATAAATCAAATTTATTTTGTACAATATATGATGAACTTTTTAAAAAAAATTATTACTTCTATTTGTTGCTCATATCTTAAAATACATGCACATTTTCTCTTTTAAAAAGGAATAAAAGCACATTATTGCATAAGTATTTCTTAAATATTCAGAAATATCACGTAAAATGCTCACGTAATATTCAAATTGTTTTTTTTTTCTCAACCTTAAGCTATTTTAATTATCATAAGTTTTATCAGAAATGAAGCGTGTGTATTTAAAATACGAAAAGACTTGTTTGTTTATGTTTATTTGAAAGTACAACACTAAATTCTTTCTTAAAAATTCTAAACCAAAGTTTCCTTTCAATTAAAGATAAGTATTTTTCTTGCAGAGCATTAAAGAAATCTATCAACTCAAAAACTTTCTGCTTAACCGCATGATATTCAAATATTCATTTCGCAAATAATCAAACTATTGCCATTTAAAACGGCTCTGAAACTTTTCTTTCTTAATTTAATGAAAGCCATTTCTCTTTGAACAAAAGCTTACTTTTAACTAGTGATCCCAACTTTGTCAAGTAAAAAAAGTCTCTTTCGTCTCCTCCGGATTTTAAAACACTCACTTTAAGATTGAAGAAAACATCCGGGGGAACACGGAACCAATTTTTCGAACCATACATTTTTAAAGCACCCGCGGTACATTACTGGGATGGGATTTCCAACCCCTCCTCTCGTGCCCTTCCTCCAAAAGGAAGCATTGCGGGAAATTTCTTCATGAATAATACCTTAATCATTCATCGTATATATTACTTCGCTTCAGTGAGCGGTTATTTTATGGAAATCGATACCTAAAATATTCAAGTAAGGTAACTCCAGGATCTTAGAAAAGGCTTGGGCAGTTTGTAAATTACGAGTACGTTCGTTAGCTAAATATTGGATGAGGAAAGATTTAAATTTTTCTCATAGGAAACAGGTTGAAGAAGTAAATAAAAGGAAAAAAAACGAAGTTTTCCCACAGTTCTAATTATTGATATATTTAAGTAGGCATTTTATAAAGTGGGAAAAGTGAAAATGCATGTAAAAGGGAGAGTGGTTAGTGAGAAAATGTGATTGAATTGGTATTGCGAAACGTTTTTTTTTAATTGAGCTGTTTAATAGTTTTGCGAAAATTAAACAGTTGATTTGTTTTGGCTTGCCATTAAGTGACTTCGAGTACCAAAAGGGTTCAAATGTATCAGTTTTTGATGATAGATGGCATTTCTAAGGCGCATTGATATTACCAATGTGAGCAACCATCAATTAAAAGACGCCAAAACAAATGTGACCTTTATTCATAGGTTAGCTTTGATTGCTGTCACGTCAAATTGGCCTCGCCAATGAGACCTGATTCATCATTCCGCAGGGTAAATCTAGCCACAATCAAATGGACCTCGCTATTTTAAACAACGGTCAAGTGATGAGGACGGTACCTGAGCCGGCTCTCCCCTCTGCAAACTTCTACACCATACTAATGGGACGACTCAAAAACTTGACATATTTAATAAGCATGAGCCCCGATACAAGTCGGGTCATTAACGAAATCAGGATTCGAACCCACGACAGGACCGAAATTATGCCGGGAGTGAGCGACGATGTTGTTGCTTTTTATCTTGTTGTAGCTGGAGGACACTTGAATTGAAATAAGTGCAATCTGTGTTTGGATTTTAGTTGTGTTTGTTTACTTATAACTTGCATTTATTTTCTAATTTGGAATTGGCGATTATTTGTTTCCATAAGTATTTAAATGAGAAATTGCTCGCTCAAACTAAGCGCATTGCGAAATTTGTTTTCGAAAGTATTCGTTAACTGCAGAAAATCCCGTCACTCCTTTACATTAATTAGCACAAACGGAAAGTTCAGATTTTAGATTCAATCAAATCCTCTTTAAGTGCTGTTCGGTTAAATGATATCGATTTGGAACATTGCGCTAACTGTTTAAAACACAAAATGAGATTCGAAACGTGAGGGAATTACTGAAAATCAGATAAACTCGGCCTGCTTCTGTGTTGAGCAATGAGCGTAGTAAACAATACGTCGTAACGGAGAGGAATGACGAAATATTTGCTCCAGGAATCTGGCCACATGAGCAGCGCACGTGATGGTTGCAGTTAAGGAAATGATGTCGTTTTCGAATAACTTAAGGATTCGCAGAAGTTATTGTTTTTGGAATTGAGTTCCCGTGGTTCTCTTATTTATTTAATTCGTTAAATTTTGTTAAATTTTTTTCCAAGAGTGTTTTAGAGGGGAGTACTCGTTAGGTGTATTAAATTAATTGAGACGACGACTTCGACATGGAACATTGAGCTTATTTTATCCTTAGTCTCAGCACATTTCAATTTTTTTCCATTTAAATTCAACTGAAATCTTATTTTTAATCTAAAGTTAAAAGTAAGCTTATGTATCTGTTTTTGTAAAAAAAAATCTCATTTATAAACAGGAGTAATTAAGTGTCAGCAATTCATAATCAGTAGTCACATTTACCTTTGTAAATCGAGCTCTAACTTTTACGTACATCTAGCGTAAAATTCAATACGTTTATAGTTGAAAGACTCGGCGGAATACTTATAAAAATAGCATTCTATTAAGTCTGCCCTAACCTAAGAGGCCTAGCTAGCGGTACCCATTACTGTATCTGTAGCTCCGCTGCCTTGGGCCCTAATTACTAGCAAGTATCCAAGCCGAGTGGCTAACAGACGTGGAACCTCCTATAACTTTGCAAGCGAACTTGGTACTTATTTATCGACACCGGAGGGATGAAAGGTTGAAGTTGACCCATAGCGAGCTACACTAGCCGAAGCCACTGGGAATCGAGACTGGGTCGGTAACGCTCGCAGTCAGATACTCTAACCACTACATTACCGCTGCCACATAATATTTTATCCGCTGAACAGAATTATAATTTTGAAATTGGAATTTTATAAAAAAAAAATTTAAATGTTAATTTTATGTATTAAATATCTGTGATTTTTATATAAATATTATACAATATATAAGTTTTGTGGATCATATTAGAAAAAACTTCCATCACTGTGTAGAAAAAAAGCTTTTCCAACATATGGTTGTATGTTAACTTTCTTGATATTCTGTGGAAAATATTAACATTATTTGAAACTAATAGCCTTCGAGTTAATTTTAAGTGCTACGTTAATATGAAAATCAATCGAAAGTAACATTTTCTTCGAAAATAGTTGGTAAAATTATCATTCTATTGAAACTTTGTGGTACCCCAGCTTCGTTATTCTAAATACGCTCCATAAAAAATGCCATCTACAGGCCAATCACTAAGTAAATATTCAAATAATCAAAAAGTCAAATCTTAACTCAATAATTATTTTTCCTGGTAGAATTATCAAATATTAAGATGCTTATCATTCCTATGGAGTAAATCCTCACGCATCTTGACCTAAAAATCAATATTACAAAATTTTATTTTACCTCAACACTGAATAATTGTATCCGAGTTAGTACTAAACAAGTAAGTTAATCCGACTAAACATTCTTTCATCGATGACACCTTCAAACATATATTTGAGTCAAGCCTTCGACTGCTTTTCTTTCTCACAGCTAATACTATTCATCTTCTAATAATCTATTATTGTTTTGCTCCCCTATCCTCTCTTCTATCTCTAATTTTCTATTAATGAAGCATTTTGCACAGGTCGTAGCGTCAATGAGTCGTAGTTTTATATCTGGAGGCTCTTGGGTCTAAGGAACGAAAAATATCTGATATAAATAAATTTAATTAAATTATAAAAAGTGATGTGTTTACCATATTATTATTTGTAACAGATAAAGATTATGGGGATTTTAAGAATATTTAACAAGTACAAGCCAACACAACACTGTGCAATCGTACATCGTCGTCTTCGCCCTGTATCTAATCCTTAAATATTACAACAATGGTCTAATTAGTGTCGCCTTCTAGTGTAGCAAGGTTGCACAAAATATCAATTCCTACATTTATATAATAATGCTTATTTGCATAATTTTCAAGTCGGGACTCTTCATATAAATGTCTAAAAGGCTAAGTAAAGAGGAAAAGGTTTGCTAACCTTCCCAACTTGTTGAATTTACATTTCATTAGAGTTGCACATACAACTATTGACAATGTTCTCTGTGGGATTTGCTCTAATTTTATGACGTCATTCAATAATATCTCGAAGGAAGCAGAATTCTACACTTTGAACTCTTACCAAGAAATCAAACTGGTAATTCAATCTCTACGTTCAACAACTCTCCAAAATAACCAATGCAGTCCCTGAAAAGCAATCAGAATTGGTAAATTATAAAGGTGCTGTTTCCCAAAATAAATCCCACTCATCTTTGGTCACTCACCAAAATTTATTGGAGCTAGATTGGGATATATTGTCACATCCACCATATAGAATGGCCATGCCCCTTGAATTTTACATTTGTTTCATTCCTAATAGAACTTCTTAAATGGTAAAAATTTTAATGACGCTGATGTAAAATCTCATTTAATTCAGATTCTTCGCTGACTTAAATCAGAAGTCTTATAAATATGGAATTATGACACTTCCTGAAAGATGGCAAAAATTCAGCGATAAAAAGGAAAATAACTAATTAAATAAAGTTATATTTTCAAAGGAATAGTTTTGAATTATCCTTTTTATTTAAAATACGCGCTCACTTAGTTGCCAACCCAGTAAATAGATTTAACGTGTTTCAACCCTTCTATATGTCAGGTCTTTAGTGCATATAGGAATCGAACGTGAAGACTTTGCAGTCTAGTTAGATTTGATTAACCATATTACATTTTTCCCGCTCAGAAACCTTTAGACCAAAGGAGTCAAATCTGTATCCACCCCTGGTCTAATTTCTTACAAATAAAACTTAAATTATATGCATTCTATATAGTTACAGTGGTAATTTTTCTTTTCTTACCTCCGGTTAGGTGATGGATTATTATTATGAATATTTCTTAACGTCGCACTGAGAAGCAACGAGGGGGTTATGGGAGTGAAATTTTGAACCTCGGTCAAATGACGATGACGTACCTTCGGCAGCAGGAAAACTGTTTCATGTGATTTGTATTGTGCGCTTATGTTTTTCATTGTGACATTGCATGTTATATGACTTTGGTACGTAAACAGCATCGTTTTATACCAAGGGTATTACTTTACCTTTTATGTCACTGCAAAAATGATTCATTTTCCTCTTTTCTTGGAAATACTGATGTTTTTGTCAGCAGTTTTTCTTTTAGTATTCTATCATCTGCTTTCGATGAAGACATACTGAATGATAGCTCGTAAAATAGATGAGTATAATCGTTTACACAAAATATATAATACGAATATATTATAAGAATACAATATATTCTTTTCTAAACATTAACTTACAAGATACAGAATAACTGACCAAAATAATAAGCGTAACGTAAAAAAACTTATTAAACAAGTTTTCTAAAAGTGGAATATTTAATGTTAAACATACCATGCAAAGCACTAGAAGAAATTATTATTTTATTGCATTCGTAAAAATATTGCTACTTTTGCAAGGAAGGAAAAAGTGTCGATTCAATATGAAGGTTGTGATCCATTTATTCATTTTAATATATTAAAGGTAAAAGTTAGTTAATGGAAGAGGTCACGAAATGTCTTATTCATGAAAGAACAATCAAGTTTAAATCCAGATTTTTATTTTTATAGTTAAACGTGTGTCATTGTGGTTACATATTTGAATTAAATTATAGTAGCAATATTTGACTAAGGAATTTACATTTACCTAAACGAAGAAAATCCTGATGCAACGAAGGGTTCAGGTTAAGCTGAAATTCTGTAAATGCGTGAAACAGAAGAAGATGTAAGAAGCTTTTGATTTGCGTAAGGTTAGCTCACACGACCTTTCAAGGGACAAATAAGACTCCCACCGAATGAAAAAAAAAATCCCCCTGAAAGTGTTATAACTCGAGCTTCTTTTTCTGAAATTCCTAAGAGATAAAGTGGACAAAGAACCGGACTTGCATCAGTGAGGCCACCCGTGGGGTGACCGACTGTGAAAGAATAGTCTCACTGTAGCTCATGCATGTAATAAGAGTCGACGAAAATGTGTACCCAGAGTTTTGGGGTGTAGCAGGGCAACCTGCACATGTGTATTATACCAGGGGACTGCTCCTCCAAGTTGGGAGACTTCAGGGGCTTGCCTTCTGAAAGTATGTATGGGAATAATGACCTTGAGGCACTTTAACTATCTTTATTTACCATGGGTTTTCTGTCTCTGGTCACACACCCGGTATACCCTAGTTATCCTTTAACTTCGACCCTCTTTCCTTTCAAGAAATTTTTGTCTTTTTCTGCTTTTTTCAGACATGACAGCTTTACATTGTTTGACATAGCTTGCCACATCTGGTTCTTGCACCATCAAAATACTATTACTCACTCATTGCATCCGTGAGAACAGAAAATCAGATGTATCGAGGGCCCAGAAAGATCTGCATCTTCTCTGTATTAATTGTAACACGTCATTAATAGCGTATACGTATTAAAAATTAAGATATGTTACTTTAGCTAAACTTTTGTTACGTGCTGTAATGTTGGCTGGTCCGTAAAGATATTCGTTGTGAGTCGCATGTGGGCTAAGCATTAGCTGTAGCCCCTAGAAAATCCAAAACAACGAATTTATGATATCCTCATTCTGGGACACAAAAGAGCAACACGAAAAGCAAATGAATGCCCACCGAAAAGTTATTCATTTTGAATTGCATTGGATAATAGTAATTCTGCTATGAAACTGAAGAATTCTTGTTTGCATTTTACGCTGTGGATAAAAAATCTCATTTTCACGCAAATGTGATTGTCAAGCTCCTTATTCGATTACCCGACACAGAGGCATTGTTAACCAAATTCGAGAGCTGGAGTTTTCGAAATCAATTTAAAAGAGGAAAATTCCAGACAAATTAATCTGTGCGATCGATTTTGATTTGAAATGGAAATCAAAAGGAACTGATTTATTCAATTTTCTCTCATTTAATGCAATCGAGAACTTTTTATTTTTCTTATCTTTAGAGCAGCAAAACGGGAAGGAAAAAACTCCCCTCCTTGGTTGGAGGGAAATAGTGTTTTCCCTCCTACTTTTTCAATCGAATTCACCTCCTAAAGGTATTTTTTGAGTAAAAATATAAGTTTTCCGCTGTTATTAATTATGGAACTTTTTTAATAACTTATTTCTATAAGCGGAAAAAAAGAGCAATAATTTTCAAACCAGTATTATTAATCGCTTAGCTATGAGTAAAAATAATCGATTCTGTTAGTTAAAAATTATAACAAAGAATAAAACGCTATCGATTGATTTATTATATATGGTAGATAATGCTAGTGTGTGTTACTTTCTATTCCAAAAGATTAAAATATTTTCTCAAAAAAGTAATAAATAAATGGAATTACATACTTGATAAATGAAACAAAGAAGATATAAAAATGTTTCACATTTAATGGGGAAAATTTAAGCGAGAAAGTGGTACAGCAATAAGTATTTTAATCATTCAAATAAAGCATTAGCAAAGAACTTTTTTTTCTTTTTGTCATATTTTTATATACAGTATAATTTTAAAAAATTAATTGCTTTAAATTCTATATTTGTTTTAGCATATAACCATGGTAATAGCGTGAAGGCTTTATAATTTCCTTTTTAACTTTTTGAATCTCTCGCGTAAAGAAAAAGCATTAATGCGTTGCATATTTAATGCTATATGGGAAACACATTCTACATTTAATATAAAAAACTTTCTTAACTTTTTAATTCAAAAACATATTTTGTATTCTACGCTATATACATTTTAAATTCCACGTAAAACTCATTCTACGTAAAATATTTCTTTGTTCCACGTAAAACATTTATTTGTTCTACGTAAGACATGTATTTGCTCTACGTAAAACATTTCATTTTTTGTTAGGTAAAACACGTTAGGGAGTTAACGTTCATAATTGCAGCAGTATCCTAATAGTCAAGGTCATCAACTTGCGGCCGGCGTTGTTTCTGTCTTCGAGTTGTATTTTCAAGCCTTGATGTCACAAAAGTCCCACCGTCTAACGGTGCTGATGCTCGTTAAATCTGTCGAGTTCCCAAGTTCTCTCGTTAGCGCAGTGTGGAAGCTTGGAGAGGGAGGTGCCAGCTGAGATATCGCCTTCGTCACATGATTGAGACTCAAAATTACACGGTCCGTCTCCAAAAGTCCTCGTGTTGATTCTCATTGCTACGTTAACAAACAATCAATCTGAATAAATTAATTTCGCTATCATCATTGTATAACTCTCCCTTTATTTCATTTATTGATTAATGAATCCAACTTACTGAGAATTGGAGGCGAGAGTAGTAATGTAACGCAGCATTACAAATTTTTCGAAAAAAGAAAATAATCAGTTTCTTTATAAAAGCTCTAATAAATCTCTCTGTGTCAATTTTGTTATGAACGTATACTCTTGGAAGTATATTTTCCGTTTCATTATTTAAAAAAAAATTCCAAATCTAAACTATGTTCTTTTTTAAATCTAAACTATTTCTTATTGTTTCGATTTTTCCTATGGTTACAGCAAGAGCAAAAATAAAACTATAGGGTTAAAAATCTCATCGAATGGGTTCAATAGAAACAATGACTCCCTTCCTCTCCTATTTTTTTTCTTATTACTCAGATATATTACTCGAATACAAGCAATAACAACTGACGCGTTTTTATCTAAATTCAACCGTGTTTCGTTGCTCTCGTCGACTTTTTTTAAGGGCTCGTTTACGGCGGTGCCACAAAGAAGAAAGACGATGCCCCTTTCTGGATTGTTTTATTGTCTCGATAAACACTTTCTTCACCGTCATTAAACTCTGAGTGGAACACCCTCCACGGTCGAATGGAACACTTTTTATCAGTGAAGTACCGAGCTCAGTCTCCCTTTCTCTGCTCCCTCCTTCCCTGTCTTCCGAGAGGAAAAAAGAAGTGAAGAGAGCTATCATCGGATCTCTTGTGGCAGACAAAGATAACGATAGAGATAGATCAGGGAAGAAGAAATTGATTGAATGCGCATGAGCAGCGAATGACTGTGTTGAGAGAATAGATCTCGACTAATTACATAATTTCTAAAATATAGTTTCTCTGTAACAAATTTTTGTGCAACAAATAATTCCCAGGTTTTGGTTTTTTTTTACTGATTTATGGTAAAATTTATTCTTATTTGATGAAATTGTAATCTTCGTACAGAACTCTAAAATATTCACTGTTAGGCATCTAAAATCAATTTCATCACAGTGAATTTCCCTTATCTAATTGTAAAATGTTTACTATTCAACGTATAAAGTATTTGCTAATGTACTGATATAGGTTTTTTTCATTTTTTTTTATTTATTTTTTAGATTACAGATTAATTTTTTTCTCTGTCATTTAAAAAAATTTGCCGCTCAACATTTACGATTTCTATAACGTTTTATTTTTCTTAAATATATATACAATTTCTGGGTAACTAGTTTTTGTATAATGAGCAATTTATTGCGATGTTTAATGTTTTATTGATTCATGACAAAAATTATATCCATTTGACAAAACTATTATGTTTATATAGTATTTCAAAATATTTTGCCTTTAGATTTCTGAAATCAATTTCTTTACAATGAATTTCCCTTCCCTAATTGTACGTTACCGTTATAGTTTAGTGGTCATAGTCGCAGATTCGCGGCAGGCGGCTTTCTTTGATTCGTACAATGAAGCCATGATGCCACTAAAGACTCGCTGTGTAGCCGGGGCTGATGCACTTTAAGTCTGTCGGGCCTCGAAATCATCCGATTGGCCTAGTGTTGGTATTAGAAGGAGGTACCAGCTCAGGTGTCGTTCTCGTCACTTGAATTAGGTTCAAAATTACGAGGTTCGTCAGCAATAACCCTCGTATTGCTTCTAGTGCGACGTACATAAAACCAATAAATCTCTAATTGTAAAGAGTTCAGTATCCAATATATAAATAATACTATTTATTATACATTTATACTACATTGTATTCTATGTATTTGCTATTCTACTGCTAGACCACTTAATTTTTTTTTTTTTTTTGTAAAGCAGTCGAATTTCTGAATGTCATTTAAAACTATTTTCCATTCAACGCATTTAAAGCTTCTATTTTTTTAATGCAATTTAAAAAATAGAAGTTTCGTTTATTTTCTTAATGCGATTTATTTTTAAATGACTTTTTATTTTTTAATAATATATCTTTTTGCTTTTCTTTTTACTTAACGAGCATTTCTTGAAACTTCCAAGACGAGTTCATCGTTAAATTTAAACCTGATTTATCATGCAGCAATTTTTTTTGCTTTATACATATCGTAGACAATTAGCTTATGGTAAAACGTTGAAATTCTAAATAATTATTTTACTTTTCTAACTTCATATATAATTTTTAACTGTTAAATAATGTTTACCAATAATGATGAAGTAGAAAATTTGAATACCACGTGGCTTGAAAGGGTTCAGAGCTCTATTCTCAGTGGTCGAACTGAGATGTTAAACGCAATTGGAGCGCTCCAGTTTCGCTTTTGTCTCTTAATTGTTCCATCGCAAGTTTATGAAAGTTCGTTTCTAATTAAAAATCTAAATAATTACAGAATCCCCTCCTTAATTAATTTACATTCTTCCTCATAAGAATAATCATATATATCACAACTGTGAAGCAAGCCTTTTCGCATCAACTACAAAATATAATCAGAAATAAATATTTATCAAACTGGGTCTTAAAGACGAGTCCAAGTCTAGATGTAATCCAATGTTATCGGAGCGTATGCACAGGGATTGGATTGGTTTTTGTACTCATCACACTAGAGGCAACACGGGGGCTATTGGTAACGGACCTCGTAATTTTGAACCCCGGTCAAGTGACGAGGACAATACCTGTGCTAGTCCCCTTATTCTAACTTCCCCACCACAACAATGGGCGGATTTTGAACCTCGACCATATTTAACATGCATCAGCCCCGAGTACAAAGCAGGTTCAAAATGGCATCAAAGCTCGAACACACAACTCGACGAAAACCGTCGTTTGCGATCATGACCACTAGGCTAGAGTACGCATAGGGCTAATTTCGTATTTAACTATAAGTTCAAATCCTTAAAATTAAAACGGACGAGTTTTAATGCACTGTGCTTTGGGAATAATTGTAATGTTGATCCTCAATTTCTGCAATGACCCATTGGGTGGTGGTTCAGGCGCTCCAGAAATATATCAACACCATTAAATTAAGCATTAGTTGCCTAAGTACTTCTAAATATTAATTTGTAATATTTATTGAAAGATATCATTGTTCACGATATTATGTTTAGTAGAGTATTAATTTGTCAGCAAATACGATGAATGTTCCGAAAGTACGTTTCGTTCTTTTTTTTTTTTTGGAAGAGCACATGGTGCACCAGATGAAACAAACAAACGAATCATCATAAGAATCCACACCCGTTGCTCGTTTCTGGTTCAAGTAGCGTCATTGGAGGAGGAGCGACGAATGCGCAGGCGATGAAGAAAAGAATTGCAGCAGACCGACGTGCATGAGACGCGACTGACAACGTGGCATACAAGGGAAGTGCGTGCTGTTATCTGGTATGAATAGTCATTTATGAACGCCTATAGACCGTGTATGAAGAACATGTTATGTCACGTCAAATGTCTGGACGTTGGTATTACATGTTCTGTGAAGGAAGGCAGATGAAGATCGAAATGGGAGCCCCTTCATCATGGAAACAATACTGCTAGAGTACAGAACAGGGTGTTAACGGATAAGGGAATACTGTTGGCGATCATACTGCATATTAGTCATGCTCAGGCCTATTCAAAACAATGCTGAGGAAGAGCAGACTGTGGACAATTCCTTGCTTCGCAGGGCACTGAATTTTACCTGAGAGGTTTCTTAAAACTGATTTCACGCTACTTTAAATGCATGAATGTCAATTACGACTATGTCGAAGAATAATAGAAGGTATATAGTTAATTATGTCACGATTTATTTTATTTGGCAATACATGTTGCTTGTGAAAAAAATGACGAAATTTACTATCGGAACATCCCTCATAAGTCAAAGGGCGCTTCTTTTGAAGAATGTAGCTAAGAAGAATGAGTGCTGTTTACATTGAATCGAAATTAATCTGAAAACCCTGGTGGTGTGGATTAATAGATTAACTGTTTATTAACATCGCACTTAGAAGCAACGCTAAGGTTATTGGAAACTGATCTCGTGATTTCATGCCTTGATAAAATAACGAGGATGGCATCTGTGCTGATACTTCCCTCTCCAAACTTTCACACCTCGCCCACGTAAAAATTTAACGATGATAGATTTAGTATAATACAGGCATTTTTCAGCTATAACGCAACATTAATAAAAGTAATCTCATCAAGTGAAATATTAATAAATTTTTCTCTATTTACTTATGAGTTATGAAAGAATGCATTCAGATTCAAAAATGATAATAATGTATCTAGAAGACAAATTTTTGAGCGACAATTAGTGTAAAAAATTTCTGTAACTTTGAAAATGTGTAAAGCACTTTCCAAATGCTGAAATTTAATGGAAGTTTTTAAATAGAATCAAAAATGAATTTTCATTTACAGAACCGGAATAAGAATTGTAAGATAAATCAGACAAAATCATAAGATGGGAACCTTCAAAACTGCTCCATTTATATATCTAGATAAATAACAAGGGCTATTTCTTCTAAAAGTATCGGATTGTCTTGGAAACAGATGGCTACCATTGTTATATACAAAGGAGAAATATCTTCACGAAAGAAGCAATTCCGAAAAGAATAAAGGGCCTCGTTTACAAAACTTCACATGGTGCGCGAAGCTTCACACACTTCTGGAATTATATATATTTTTTAAAAATAAAATCAAATTTATTGTGTGATGAAGTGATGATCAATGCTACACTCGGCAAATTCTGAGCAGTAAACTATATTTATAAAGTTTCATTCTTACTGTAAATTATGAAAAAGTACAGTTTTGGTATGTTATATATTTTGATAAATTGTTTATTAACGTAATATTTAGAAGCAACACGAGGGCTATTGGATGCAATAGAAGAGGCCATGGTAGCCAAGTATTCATGACCGCGAGTTCATGACAGTCGTTATTTCTATTGAGTCGTAAGGTCGAATCCTGATTCTACTAGATACCTCCATGTAGCAAGTTTAATTCATGTTTAATCTGTTGGAACACTAAATTCAGATTTTGAATCGCATGGAAGCTTCGAAAGCGAAATGTCAGCTTAGTTGACGTTCTCATCATGCGACAGTGGTTCATAACTATGAGGTACGTCGCCAATAGGCCATCACATAACATTCGCGTGGCTTCTAAATTCTCCATTTATACAGACAATTAATAGGAGTTAGTAATTGAGTTGTTTTACATGATATTATAAACCAAAAAGAAATAATTTTATGTGTGCGTGTTCTGGAAAATATAATTAGAAAACAGTGTAAAAAATTGATTGAGATTAATTTCTATTTTTCAATAACAATAAAAAAAAAAGCAAAAATAAGGAGATTTCGGTTTCTCTTTTACCATTGTACTAAGTTTTCCAGATCTTAATAAAAAAAATTCAATCTCTACTAAGGAAAAACTCAGACTTAAAAATTATGTTAAAAAGTGAAAAGAATACAGAAACCCTATCTTGTGTGCGTGCGCAAAGAAATTTTAATTGATTAATTAAGTTCTGAGGGATGTGAAGGTATAAACTGAATAGTGTTACTTGTTTGTTCGTTGTACGTTTTATTGCCGCGTATTCCTGCACGAATAAACACTTCCAACACACCTTGTAATTTTGAGCCTCATTCAAATGATGAGGTCGACACTTTAGCTTGTACCTTACTCTTCATAATTACGCAACGCCAACTCAAAGACTTTGATCACTCACAAATGTAACTCGAAAAAAACCTGATTGAACTCGATGCTTTGACCACTCAGATACAGCTACCATAAGAATGTTACGAAACATTTTTATTCTAATTCAATATATATATCTGTGTGTGCGTGCGCACGTGCGTGCGTTGTACCAGAGCTCCACGTAAGTTATTGTCGTCTGACATTGCTTTTTTGAGGCTTGGTCAGCGGTCGAGTTTAATGCTTGAGATTATAACTCGATGTCCTAATTTTCACACCATTCTATGGTAAAGTTTTCAGCTCAATTTCATGTAAAGTTCAAGATCCTTCATTATTCAGCGTGACAAATTTAAGAAGGAATTTTGACTGGAACACACACTTGATAATAGCCGGCCATGAAACTCTCCACTCGATGACCACTTGATTATAATGGTATTAGTAATTAAATAGTATTACTGGACTTTATAGTAGTCCAATGCTTAAGATTCATGGACTGTAACGGTCAAGTTTGGATATATATTACCTAAAACCTTTGACGCGTGGTCTACCACAATTTTCCTTTGAACTACCTGGGGAATTTCTAATGAATTTATTTAAATTGAAAATCCCAACGAAAAATGAATCGTGACTTACGCGTATGAAGTGTAGTGAATGTAATTGAGATTGATTCATATATAAGATCTACAAATTTAGTGTTGTGGTCGGTAGTTTAATGCGTGATAAAGATTGTAAGCTGAACATAAGATGTGAAACTTGGGTATAAAACCGGCTTTGAATAAAGAGTATTTTGAGTGAATACAATTAGCTTATTGAAGGGTCAATAACTAAAATCTCATCTTTTGTTTGTCCATATAAGGCTTCAAACCCGATAAGGTTGGTAAGAAGAAATATTTATAATTTATTTAAGCGTTGGATCAGACGTGTATGGAAATAAATTACTGCCCATAAAGTAGGTTTCTGTGTAACTCATTCACTGGACTGTTAGTTAATCACTGCATAATTACGATTCAAATAAAAAAGGAAGGAAATAATAGAACCCTTACAAACCTAACTGAAAAAATAATGGTCACGAAATGGCTGCAAATTGAATATTAAATCCCACAGGTCATCTTAGTCCCCGCAGGTGTGGAATGAAATTTAGGAGAATAAGGAACCAGCTTAGGTTACAATTTAGTCATCTGACTATTTATAAAAATTTCGAGGTACATTACAGATGCATCTCTTGAAGTGAAAGTGAAGTCAATTTTAACCGAACGATATATGAATTCATTAAGAATTGGGAGAGAGTAACGTATCGGTTCACAAATAATCCTCATCATTTTATTGTGGTTCAAAATTTCGAGGTTTGTCACCAATACTCTCACGAAAAATTCAAAGTTCGTCTCCAATGTATCTAAAGTACCACGAGTAAAATTACGAGGCACATCTCCAGCACATCTTATGCATCTCAAATAAAATTACGAGTCACGTCTTCAATGTATCTCACATATCTCTAATAAAATTACAATGCACGTCTTCGATACATCTCACATATCTCGAATAAAATTACAAGATACGTGAGATATATTGGAGATACATTTTGAATAAAATTACAATGCAGGTCTGTAATGCATCTCGCGTATCTGAAATAAAATTATGAGGCACATCTCCAACGCATCTCACATATCTCGAGAAGAATTACGAGGTCCGTCACCAATTGCCCTCGTATTGTTTGTAATATGACGCATATAAATTTTCAGTATGTGACATATCTCGAAAACGTTTGTTAATTAAATGAATTAAATAAAAATACTAAATTTTAGTTTTACACTTGCTATTTCTATGATTTTTGAAATAAGTGTGTACATTTTCTATTCTGAAGCTTAGATTTGTTGAACACGTCATGTTTAAGTTTTATCTTTGCAATAAAGTGGAATGAAGGGAACTTTTTTAAGTCCTGCTTCACTAGATAAGTATTCCTTTGATTCTTCAACACCTAACTGAAAAAGTATTACACTAAATTACTTTGGTTGAAAACAAGCATTTGAGGGTGCAAGTAATGAACAAAAATAATTTCGCAAGTGTAAATATTAATTTGTACTTCAAAAATGGGTGTTTGTAAATGTAAACGTTAATATGTACTGTATAAAGATGTACTGCTTTCTCAGGTTAGGTGTTTCTAATTCCTTACTGGCAATTATTCCACAAACATTCACATACTGTTACAGGCATCCGTTGTACTCAGTATCGTAGTAGATATCGAACATTTTGCACATTCCCCAGCCGAAAGCCAGTCTCATAATACATTTATATAAATACTCCTATATCGACTACCTCAAATATAATTCGCTAGCTATAATCGAATTACTATCATTATATTCAGCTTTCAGAGGTATTTGGAATCGGTTAATATAATATTGTGATATGTTCTCGCTGTGTGAACCTGAATAAATATATTACATGTACGTATCTATATAGAGAGAGACTGGTGGGTTAAGATTTGGGACCGATGGATTATGAGTTAGGGTCTGGATTCCATGAAATATTGTTCAATAGAGTAATAAGACTTATTGAATGTTGCTAGATATTTTAATATCCACGAGATGTGACGTGGAAGTAATGGAGTGATGTATCAATTTGCATTTAGTGGTTTAACATGCATCGAAATTTAGTCCATCTAATGCTGCCTGGTATAAAATTTTGGTAAAACATTAATTGTATTTATAATTCACTTAACTTTTTTAAGAAATGTTTAATAGGCGACGATTGTTCTGAAAGTATCCATTATAGGAATGGGAGATATGTGGTTAGAATTGGGAATGGGTCAACTCATTGTAGTATAGTACAGTGACTATTTTTCTTTTTTCTAAGAAGTCCGTCTGTATGTCGCCCTTAAACTCAGAAAAAATCGTCACTATCATTTTAGGGTCTATGAGATAGTTTTCGTGTTTTTGGAGCAGGTTCACCGGAAGGCAACCCACTGTTTTCATATTTCCTCAATTTTTGATTGAATATGTGTCTCAAGGGCGAAAGATAAGCCAACGTGGCAGCAATCAAATTTTGAAGTGGAAAGGAATGGCTGCCAAATCAAAACTCACTCATTGAGCAGTGTTATATTTGTTTTGGTACCACTTAAGAGATACATGTATCACACATTGGTATCATGAGCTTCCCATAACATCGTGGTCTGTCTTCATAAACGGCTACTTTTTGAACCACTCTCGTATGGATACGTATGTTATTGATTAACTGGTATTACATTATAAAATCTTAAAAAATTATAAGGATGAACAAAAATTATAGAATTTTAAAACAATTTTAAGAAAGAAATTTACATTTCTTATTACATTATCTATATTTCTATATTTACAGCGTTATTCAAAATTCCAAATTTTCAGAAATAAACGACGAAGAATTATAAGTAATACATGAATGCAAATGGAAATTATGGAAATTCTTTTTACAAGGGCTCGATATAATTTCCTTTAGTTACACGTGTATGTCAATTCGATATGTAAATTCCTGCCAAACACGTTGTAAAGTGTCACTGGTAATTGACTGATTTCAACAGCAGAAATTTATATATTTTTCTGTTTGGTGGTGGAGCGCATACTAATTATCGTTTATTAATCCCCAAGGGAAGAAATCACATGAAGCCATATCAGGTGACTTAGGAGGCCAGCTGTGTAACATCAAGTTATCTAGTCCACTGCAACCGATCTAAGTGGGAAGTAACTTCTCGAAAGTTTCTCCAATAGTTTTCGTAAAATAGCTTCACGAAGAAAACACGAAGGCCATCTATTGTTCACAATACTCGTATAAAACTTCCACAGTTTTCCATTGCATTCATGTATTCCTCATCCTTTTGTGTAATTTATCTTTGAAAATATGGAGTTTTATAATCAGATGAGTCATTTTGAATAAACCTATATATATATATATATATATATATATATATATATACTCAAATTAATGCACATATTAATCACAAATAAAAGTTATAGTTTATTTTCTAAATTTAGAAATAGATCGAATAGCAGATTGCTCAAAATATAATTTATTGATTTTCATACGGTATAGTAATCACAAATCACTGAACTTGTTCTAATCACATAAACTTACATTTTTAAAAGAATTTCTTAATTGACAAAAAAAAACATTTTACGTTGCTTATCCAGAGCATACAATGAATGACTCGATTTTTAATGATGATCCTCATTAAAAATAAACTTCGATCATGACCCTTATTAGGAAATCATTTCATGGAGGTGCCATTAGTTTATGAGAGATCAGATAGAAGCTGTGCTAAAAAGATTTTTCTCTTATTAATATATACGGAACGACACATTTTGGAAATGATGGCTTTTATGTAGTTAATAATGCAATCAATTATTATTTTTTTAGTTTAATGTTATATTTCTTCTAATATTCTTCTCTTAGAATGATCTGTTAAATAGAGTTTATAAAATTTCTTTTTACTTCATGTTGTGTGGATGGAGACTAAGTTAGTTCTTATTTGTTGGAGGATTACAAGTTCGAAACTAGATTCTAACGAGACTGTAAAAATCCCGCATTAGCTCATTAAAATTATAATTACTTTGGTGTCGTTGCACAAATCAGGTCTTGTTTTCGAATCTGATTCCACTAGAGGTACTTTATATCAAATGTTAGTCACAGCTGCACTTTAAACTGAACTGAGCTTTCGTGTTACAAGATGTGGTTGATAAAAATTAGGTACTCGTAGGATATTTGATGTAGATTCCATATCTATTTGATTTAGACTTCTAAACCATCTCAATTCTGATACCAATCTATAACTGTTAACGAATTGAGATTGATTATAGCAATATATGTATTTATAAAATATATTATGGGTATTAAATCATTACATTATGTATATACATATCAATAAAAATAATACGTCTGAACCTGGATTGTGAAAATGTTTGTTTAAAAAATCTGAATAAAAATTGAAGTTATAATTCTTTATTAATAAACCAATTTTAATTATTATTTATTACTTAATTAATTTTTATAATTCTTTGTCACTGAATGAATTTTTGCGACCACATACTTTAATAATCAAGAAATAATTAGCTTTAAGTCAAATGTTTAATGATTTTAACAAATTTCAAATTGTAAACAAATTTATGACACAGTGTTGGCATTTGGTTCCTTGCAAGAAATGAAAAGAACACAGAAATATTTTTCCAGGAAAGTCGAATCCTTCGCTCGCGTTGAAAAGGTGGGAGGGATGTTTTTTTCTTTTTTTAGGGGGGACGATGCGCATAGCGGGTGTCGTTTATAACAACCTTTTTCGCTGACTTTGCCGAGAGTAAAAATAGATAAATAGAGAGGAGATGTCATTCCTAGAACTGAAAAGAAATGTGGCGACGCAGAAGCCGTGAGATATGGAATCGTTTTTAAATCCAGTTTCGTTTATCTTTTTTCTTCTTTTCAAGGTGATAGAACAAGTTGGAAATATTCACAAATTGAGGGAGTGTATAATAAGATTCGTCAAAGTGTGCGGTCTTGCACGCTATGTACAAGACCGCACACTTTGCGGTTGTCGTTTCTATTTGTAGGCTCATTATATTTGTGGCAGTTTTATCCTAATAACTCGTAGAAACAAAACAGTAGCCTACTTATTTTGGTTCTGACATAGATTCCTATTTGTTGTCACACACAGAAAGAAAATAACGGAAGTTTTTTGATAAATATTTTTAGATACCAAAAGATCTGGTGTCTAAAAACAGAAACTCTGAAAGAAGAAGTGTTTTTGTATAACAAATTACGCCTTGACTGAAAAGCCGATCTACACACGAACTTGTTTCAGGATTTTATTGGACCTCTAGATACTAATTTTTTTCATAAGTAAGGAGTTGAGGTATATATTTCCAACAATAAATGATAAATATTACATATTACTCTTGATGCAAGCTACAATATACCAGTAATAAAGTTTTGAACAAATCTTATACAATTTTTATAACTGACTTAGTTGGGAAAAACCCCTACCAAATATCTTTCAATCTTTACTTGACATTAGGTTTATTCCATATATATAATTTTATTTTATTAAACTGCATTTTATTCTATATCCCCCACTTGATGTTTAAATTGCTTTATCTAGAAATATTATTTCATTTTTACCTTGGGATCGGCACAAAATATCCTATTAAGATTTAGTGCCAGAAATTTTACTCAACCAACCAATATATCACTTGTTATTGTTATTATTAATGTGTTATTGTTATTATTAAACTAATGTATTACTTGTTATTGTTATTGTCATTAATGATGTGTAGAATAGAATGGAATAGAATTATTTGTATTGCTGTATTATAAACACTAGAGAGTTTGTCTTATTTATTCCTTCGTTATATGTATTTGAGATAAAGCCCATAGAACGTAGCAACAAAACATAACTTTAAAAAAAAATTCCTTGTTGGATTTATAAGCACTTATATGTATTTTATACTTAAAGAAATTTATCTAATCATCTTTTAACTGAACTTATGTTTACTTAGAACATCAAAGTGTATAAAGGATTTATTATTGTCTTTCTCATCTGTCTTGTTTATCTGAATGTGTATTTATTCCTGTCGAGGGAGATGGGATAAACAAACGGGTATGATTCCGGATCTAGTTCTGTTTTTGTGTGAACAGGGGTTAAAGCTCTTGGCATCGAGTCAATGTTGGAGATGTAAGACTAATGATAGATGGCTTTTGAAAGACGCGCGCTGAATCTTACCTCGTCGAAGTATAGAAAAGAAGAAAAAAAAAAGCTATAATAATGTAGAAGCTTTAAAAATCTCGACCTATTTAAATGTTGGTGTTCAGAAAAAAATATGTCGAAATTGCGCTCGCGTAAGTAAAGTCAAAACAAATTCCAAATATTGATAACAAGAATAAATGGAATGTAAGAAAAAATACTTTTCTTTTTCAGGTAAGAGTGGGCATCATGACCTAATAGTGAGATTTTTCTTTTCCATAGGGCTTACTGTCTTTAGTAAACACGATTGACGCAACACGGGACACTCTAGCGATCCTTCTTTACTTTTGTCCTTTCTTCTTGTCAATGAATTTTTATTCATTTTTTTTCAAACAATTAGATCACTAATACACATTGTTTGAAACAGCATAACCATATTTGGTACTTCTGTATAAATATCAAACTTCACATTAATATACATACTCACCCAAACACTTTCACTCACTCACTCACAAGAAGGAAAAATAATGGCACACAATTATAAGGAATTGATAGCGTTGTAAAACTTAAAATTAACACTAATTCTTCTGTATTTATTAATTTTATCATTACTCATGACTTTTAATGAAATGTAACTGCGAGAGGGGTTCAATTATTATTAAGATTATTACTCGTATTAGGATCATAAATGGGAAATGAAATGGAAATGAGAAGCTCATAGATACGATCGGGCGAAAGTGCGAGCAGCGATGTATCGCAATTTGGTAGTCAAGGTCAACAAACTTCTGAATCCTCTGAAAAAAATCGGGAAAGAAACCGTTCGATAGGTGCCGGATTGTAGAATATGCCAAATCATCGAATACTGGATAAAAGAAAGGTTACTGAGTCAAGAAAAAAAAAAAAAGAGTGAAAAATCTCAAATTAGAATTGTAAACCAAACCTTCATAAAAACTGTATTATTTGGCTTTATTATTATTATTGCTTTGAATAAAATGAAACTTGCATTTTTAAGTAAATTTTGCAAGCGACATCTTTCAAAGCACTTTTTGAAACAACATGACTTTGTTTTAAATTAAATATTTATTGTAACGTATATGACCATCAGTTTATAATTTCTCAAAGTAGCACTGATGTGACAATGCCTTAGCAACACCTACTACGGTTCAAAAACCACCCGTGTTAGGAACGGGAATTGAGAATGAGTTATTTCACTGAAGTATTGACCACTGGTCGGTGTTTTTTTTTTTGTTTCTTTAAGAAACCAATAAATTTAACGCCCTCTGCATCCATAAAAGTTAATCTTCATACCATTCCGGGCTGCCCTTGTCTTCTTTGGAGCAGATTTACCAAAATCAATCCCTTGTTTTGATTGTTGCTCAATTTGCGGTATATAGTCACTAATCTAGGTCTCATGCACGGTGACAACTCCACGCGCATATACCCCCCCCCAAAAAAAAAAAAATTTTTTTTTGGCAGTAATTGGCCATCATATCAAAACTCATCTATGAATTAACGTCAAATTTATTTCAGCGTCGTTCAATAGAAGGCATGATACATTATGGTAACATCAACTTTTCTACGCAACGCTTTCTGTGTCATAAAAAACCCAACCCATCAGTTTTGCAACCATCTTCGCATGTTAAAATATTCTTTTCCATTGGGTTAATTTCAATCATTCAACAAATGCAACTCATAAGAACCTATTGGTCATGATTATGTACTTGCGGCCGGTGTTGTGTTCAGGCGTGTCGTCAGTTTGAGCCCTGATGACATAAAGACCCATCGTGCAGTGGGAATGATGCACGTTTAATCTGGTCGAGATACCAAATCCTCTCATTGGCGTGTTGTAGAAATTTGGAGGAGGAAGTGCAAGCTCTTGTGTCATCCTCGTAAATTGAACGAGGTTTAAAATTGCGAGCCCTCTTGTTGTTTCTAGTGGGACTTAAATAAAACCGAACCTGCCTGGAAATTTGTTCCAAGTTTCGATCAGGCTCTTTGATGTTAGGCGAAGACAGCATTTACTTCAATTACATTGAATTATTCACATAAGCGTATATGTCTTTGTAATCTGAGAGCACATACTTCCTAATTCTTAAACTTCACTTAAGATAAGTATTTAATTAATAACTAACTGTATTTGATTACAAAGAAATTAAATCGAGAGATCTACCGCAATAACTGAGAACTTCTTTAACATATAATTTCCAGTCGCTGTAGAACACAGGAGCACTAGTATGTTCTATATGAAATTGAATTTCGAAGACCTCTACCATGCATTTTTGAGATTATAAATGTGCTTTTAAAAGTCTATTACTATTCATGTGGGGGCATCAGACATCTAAAATTCGTTCTGCGAAACGAAGAGATAGTGTGTTCGAAAGGCATTGAAGGCAAGTTCTTTTTTACCGCTTACCATTCCAAGAAATGAATCATATTTTTTTCTTTTTCATCGCGGATGCCATTAGGTCTTCTTTTGCGGCCGATAACGACGGAATAAAAATAGTTCTGTCTGCACCCGCTTCCTCCAAAAGAGAAAGGATGGGGACATCTGCCATTCACGAAGAAGAAAAGAAAGGGAAAATGAAAGGGTAAAAAAGGGTGACATAGGTATTGTGACATTCCCCCGCCGGGGGGGGGGGGGGGGGTGGGCCCCCCCCCTCCTATCATCTCTTACGATTCTTCTCTGATAGTTAAGTTGATAACTTGAAGAGTTGGTTGGAGGAACAAAAAAACATTATGTACCCATATTTTTTGTTCGTTTTTTGAACAGTAGCTGGATAAATTAGTAACAAGAGCTATATTTTTATTATACAGAATATATTTGATTTCTTGTTTAGTTAACATTTCAGTTGAGTCAGTGGGCTCTGTAATTTGAAAGAACGATCGAGCGACAAGGATGATACTTGATATTACATTTCATTCTTCAAACTTCTATGGTAAAGTTAAATTTCAAGGCATGGGGCCTTAAGTAGTTTCATTCTTTCAAGCGACATTGTTTGACTAAATTCACTTACTATAAAGTCTACGATCTTACCATGTTTCTGTGATTCATAGCACTGTGAATGAGGCAACATTAGAAGATACAAGAATGGAAGAAAACAACTTATTCATTGTTAATTGGAAATTTATTTCTGACGTTAACGTAACAGTTTGAAATAATTTTTTTGAATTCGTAGTTTAGTCGCCAAATTTCCACGCCACGCTGTCATCCTCTGATCCCGTAAAAAAGCTTATTGTATTGCTTCAATGCAACATTAAAGCAAAATAAATACTTATTGCAACTTCGTGCCAAAATTTTGATTCACAGACGAATGTAATATACATAATCCCTAATAATGAATTCATAAGGAGGCGATTCTCGAAGCTTTCCCAAATACTAGTTCACTGCTCATTGAACTGGGTAGACTAGTACTCTGTTCATTTTCTGTTTAATTTCTTATTCTACATTGTATTCACTTTGTATTTCCACCACCTGAGGCCCCGTATACCTCTAAAATTACCCGAAGGCTGTTGGCGATATACAGAGGGATTTTTAGCCAAAGTAGGATAATGGAAATGACATTTGTGTTAGTCCTTCATTTTTCCTTATCCACAAAACATTACATACGTATCCAAAGGCTCATTTCGGCACGCGTCATTTTTCTCTTACTTTGCCTTTTCTCGCAAATTTAACATTAATGGTCATTAAGACCTGACACTGTAATTTATATGTACGAAATTTGGCATGTAAACTTTCATCGCTGAAATATAAACAAAATGGTGCACGAATCTGGATGCCTAATCCATGAGCTCCTCAATTTCATCTAATTTTAAAGTATTTCAAATAGTTTTTTGTTAATTCGTGGAAGCATCTTGTGTCATTTTATTAAGATTTTTAGCTTATTACTATTGTATTTTTGAACCCGTTTGCGAATTATAAGTCAGAGAACCCTTTCGACATTCTGACACATAACATATGTAAGAATTTCAAAACAATCATAATGACTCGTACCTTCGTCCTGAAGAATGAGGGGAAAAAACTACCTACCATTCTGTCAGTCACCTTCGTTAGGAAAGGGAGATAAGCACCCAAACACAACAAAAGCCGCCTATCAGACAAACCGCATATAGTACCATTCATTTAATGAATCATTCCCGCTGTCATTTCCAGTTGCCTGTGAACTTGATTTTGGAATTATCGTATGCTGGCGGTCGACCAAAGCTACCAACCAACACGTGACCAAATAATGAGTTACAGTTTCTGGAAGGCGTGCTTGGATCTGTTCCAACTCAAGGAAAAATTAAAGAACCAAAGACAAAAAAATGGTCTTGAATGAGTACTTTTACAACTTTGGCAGACACAGGCGCGAAATCTGCTGAGGCTTGTTTTCTACCATAATGCGTAGAATGGCGGTAATTAATTCTTCCAATTCTTTTTTTCTCCCGCGCATTCTTTTTGAATCGTTTGGAGATCTTTATGCTTTCCTTTATGACTATTCGCGCATGGGGGAAAAAGAATAGAACAGATTCCAGGGCTATGCACCTGCGGAAAATTCCGGCAAAATGCCTAATACGTAGGATATTAGGTTTAAATTAGACTTTTTTTTCTTCTCTTTTCATGTTGCCGGGATATTTTCGCTACATTAAGCCAGCCCGGCATGGATTCCAAAATTTGTTGAGTGGCGCCTGAATTTTGAAGCGAAAATAGCCTTCGTCTTCTGAATGGTTTTCAAAAATAATAAAGCAAAGAGTAGGGTTAAGATGTTTTGATAAGCGACGAGTAAATGTTTTAATGCGAAACTAATTTAAATTCCGGAGCCGAACATGTTTTCGCTGTGAAGAAAATCAAAATGTTTTCGTTTGCCTTACACACAACTCGCATATGATGTTAAACATAGGCTAAGGAGAAATTAATGAGATTAACGACCTTGAGTTTTTGCTTAAAAGTTTTAGAAAATGTTTTTCAGGTTGGAGCTTTTTCAAATCTTGGAGAAACGTTGAGTATCCTTCCATACATTCAAATCTTTGATTTTTCTTCTTATGAATGTAATTTAGATTTTGTTCCGAAATTGAAAGGTGACATCAGCTCCTAAGTTTCGAATTCTAAACTCCAATTCACTAGTAACTTAAAAATAAGTTAGATATGAGTTGCCGGTGCGCGATTTTGTACACGAACTGATCTTTCGAGGAAAGTCCCATATATGTTAGATGATATTTATGTCTAGCGATCTAGGTGGGAAAATTATTCGCTGGAATTGCTGAGAATGTTCTTCAAGTTATTCGCGAATGAGTTAGGTTCGATGACATGACGCATTGACAGCTTGGAAAATTCCGCATTTATTTGGGAACTATTATGCGAGAGTATAACCTGTATACACATATATACAGAAGTACTTTGACGGAAAGTATTTACCTTTCAGAATAATTGCATATAACATTCCATCTACTGGCCATTTTGATTTCGTGAAGGTAATGTTAATCCTATTGATTTCTTTCTACCGTCCTAAAATCGGTACCCTTTTATCTATTTGAATGCAAAAAAGTACATCCGAAAGAGCACAAAATAGTGACGGTTTCAAAGGAATTACGTTCTTCCAACAATTTTTAAAAATATTCTTAACCCTATTTTAATGATTCGTTTGTAGGTTTTCCGGTGTTTAAAAAAATACTCCAAAATATTTTCGAAAATCGGAAGAAAAATACAATTCCGCAGAAACCTTCATCTTTTATTTTCATTCTTTTTTTTTTACTCTTTTGGAAACTTTTTTGTATTAAAATAGACAAAATAGTACCGATTTGAGAACGGTAGTAAAAATTCTAAAGGATTAACATTACATCCACGAAATCAAAATGGCTGGATGTGTAGGAAACCTTAAGAGTACCGAATTATCACAATATTGTCATAATATGATGTGTTTTGAGGAAATAATTTAAATTGGAAATTATTGAATAAGACTTATTATGTATTAATGTTGTTGCAAATAGAGATAATATGTATACTAAGATATTTGTTTATTTAAGCTGCTGTAAAAAATATATGAATAAATGACGAAATTTACTAATATTTATTTATACATAGTTATGCTTTTATACACGCACAACTATATCGAGCTTTTGAATTATATCTACATTATATAGTTTCGTGGCGGACCGCGGTAGCCTAGTGTTCAAGGTCGTGGACTAGCGGCAGGCGGTTATCGTTCAGTCGCGGGTTCGATCCTTGGCTGCCAAAGACCCGCCGTGTAGCCGGGGCTGATGCACGTTAAATCTGTTCGGGGCCCAAAGTCCTCCCATTGGCGTGGTGTGGATGTTAGGAGAGGGGGTGCCAGCTCAGGTGTCGTCCTCGTCACTTGACCGTGGTTCAAAATTACGAGGTCCGTCGCCAATAGTCCTCGTGTTGCTTCTAGTGCGACGTTAATAACTAAACTAAACTAAACTATATAGTTTCGTAGTTGCACATATTCATCTACTGTTCAGACTTATGGCTCCCAACAGTGTCGTTAAAGCCCACCAATGGCGTTAAAAGGATCTAGGTGGACAACTATGTGATCCAATGCAAATTTAGCTAGTGTTGAGGGTCAAATGCCTCCCCCCCCCATCTTAGAAGTACTCGGTGGAACGCGCTTCGGAACTAGATTAATACCAAAAGACAACGAATACAAGTTTCAGTAAGTTGTTCTAAATGACTTTTAGGCAAGATTAATCCGCATTTAAAGCAGGAATTCGTGCTTTATAGCTTTCTTCACGATATCTTTTCGAAGCGAATTGAAGTTTGCACAGTATAAACAATGCATGAGTGTATATTCTGGAGCGATCAACAAAGCATATTTTACAAGTTCACACGAATTATGACAAGAATTAGGCTCCCGTGTCGATATGCTATCATGAATTTCGGGGCGTAATATTAATCCTATGGAGTATCCTATTTTTCTTCTCAAAGCTAGATTATTACTTTTAAGTGTGTGGAATTAAATTCATTCGTAAGAGTGAAAAAAAAGTAGAAAATTATAAGTTACATTGTTGATTTCAAGAATAGGAGTCGAGGTTTTCCATTCTACCCCCCGAGAATAAGGCAAAAGGCCAGAAAAGGTTGAGAAAGTATGGTATAGAACAGGTTTTCCAAAAATAATGGTTTGCGACCCTGCACCAGGCAGTGGGAAAAATTGTTAGATCACCTCACGATATAATAACTCACAAGGTGATGCGAAAGATATTTGTGGTATTTTCCCTTTTTTTGCATAAGTTACATTTGGCCTAACAAAGTTGTAGTTTTACAATTTTTAAAGTATGAAAGAGGGTTGTGTAGCAGATGTGAAAAAATTCAATTTGGGGTCACATCGTGCCGATGCTGGTAATTGTATAACTTTTTATAAAGATAACAGAATTGATGAAATTTCAAATGATATTAAGAAACCTTTATTTAGCGAGGGAACTATTTAAAGAAATGCTTTCCCTCGATCTACAGTAACATTAGGGTGGATACAGAGTCCATTTATAATCAATGTAGAGTCCGAGATAGGTTTGCCGGATTCAGTTGTTGATTCCAGAGTTGAACTTTCGTGTGACGCGTCACTCAAAGACGTATACGAGAGAATACTATTGATGAATTTTTGGCAATCGTGTCTTCAAGAGATTCCAGTCTTTGCAGAAAAAGCTGTAAAAAGGCCTGATGCCTTTTGATCCGAGTTATAAGTGTGAATCCAGATTTTCAACACTGTTTCCCTAAAATGTAAATATCGAAACAGGTCGGGAAAAAGAATCAGTCCGATGAAGTTTCCAAGTCAGAGAATTAAGATTTTTTTCTTGTTGTGAAGATTTTGGTTAACCAGAAACAACTTCACGCTTCTCATAATAATTTGATGTCATTAAAATTTCTATTTTGTAATTATTTTTAAGATAATTTCATGTAAGCAGTTATAATAAGTTACATGAGAATTACATTCATGTATTATTTTACATACAAATCTGTCAAAATTGGCAATAAGTTTTTATTAGATCACATAAAAGAACCTTAAAAATAACCGGGTCATGGGGAAAAAAAGCCTCGAAAACACTGGCTCAGTCAATTACTAATTTTATTGACAGCTTATATTCATGCTCACGCTCATTTCTAAGATATCATTTTGATTTCCGCGGAGACTGAGTGTAACTTTTCTCTCCTCCTTCAAAAATATTTAGAAATACGGGAAGTGGTTCATAAATTGAATCAAACGTCATTCTGAATAACGTCAAATGCTTTCCCTGAAGCGTGAATCATGTTTTTATTGGTTGCCGTCCTGTACGCTATGAATCATTGCAATTGCAGTTATTATCACAGCCATGTTAAGGTGTTAATCTCCTCAAATGTGTGTGTGCGCGCTTATCTTTCCCTAATTTGTGAATCTCTTTAATTCAGGAGGGAGGAGGGCCTACCGTTTGAAATTAAAAATACTAATTTACCCTCGAAAACTTTATATTAAATAACTAGAAAATATTGAAATGAAAACCAATACGTTCTTGAACAAAAAGTATTCGTGAAGAGTATGAAAACAACAAGGAATACGCAATAAGAATATGCGCATTCCTTGACTGAAAATTTAGACTGAAAAAAAAATGTCTACGCACCAAAAAATATGGGAAACTATGCATTTACTAGGAACAAAGCAGACATTTAACTGTGAATTTTCAATTTTTGAATTGCAATTTTATAAAATTCCGGTTGCATAATCTTTATATTTAAAATATATCAGGATCTTTAATAAGTATCCATGCACACGGAAAATTTTTTATTTTAAATTATTAATATAATTTACCAATGAAACAAAGTAGATACTGGAAATAAGTAGAAAGAAGATACGATATAACATTCCTACATATATTTACTATATTTCCCATATTTCATGTAATTTTTTAAAAAATTGTTAGAAAATTATAAACAAATATAAACTGAAAACTTTTTTTTTTTGAAATTACGGAAATAAATATTTTAATACTGGTAGAATTCTGAAATATAACATGGATCAAAATTTGCAAAAGCAAAATAATGTTTTACAAAAATGTTCACACACACACACAGTTTTCAAACTATACATACTTTTCAAAAATTTTAGACAAAAAATATTTTAATACAATTATTTAGAAAATTAAAAAACTTTAAAACAAATTCATTTACATTTCATATAAGATTTTTCTCTGTTGATAATTTGTATCCAAATGCATGTATAAATCATAAAAATGATAATGATAAGTAATATATGAATACTAAGGAAAACTTCGGAAGTCTTACATTGTGAAAAATAGATGGTCTTCGCGTGTTCTTCGTGAAGCTATTTCACAAAAGCTGTTTTGGAAGCTTTCATGGGTCTACCTTACTGTTCGATCGATCGCAGTGTACCAAATGACTTGATGTTTCTGAGCTAGCCATGTAAGTCACCTGCTACGACCTCCTGAGATTTTTTCTGCGGGTATCTGTTAAAGATAAAGTGCATGCATCACCATTACCACAAATATATGTAAACTTAAGCTACTTATATCTGATGTTGTGTGTGTGTGTTGTGTGTGTACAATCCATTACCACTGACACCTTACAACCTGTTTGGCAAGAATTTGCATATTGAATTGACGTTACATGTATAGCAAAAGCTAGTCATATCGAACTCTTGTAAAAAGTATTTCCATAACTTCCCTTTACATTCATGTATTACTTATCATTCTATGTCGTTTATTTCTGAAAATATGGACTTTTTAAATCAGATTTATCATTTTGAATAACCCTATATATTGAGCACGCTCTTTTAAAAAAAACTGCATAAATTGTGCAATGACTTTATGTGACGATAGGAAATTTGCTCCAATTTTGACTTATTTATTTAATATGACTTTATTCTGTTCTATTGATTCTCTTTCTTCTACGTTCACTTCCTTAAATTTATGCAGACATGTTATGATTAGTAGAGAACTCCGTTTACTTGCTTTGTCTAACAATTACGATTATTAAATGCAGCCGTGTGGAGGGATTGATGTCAAGAATTGGCTTATTTTCCTATGAAGAAAGTATCGCTATCTAACATTGTAGCTGCTGCTGATTTCTCAAATTTAGACTTAGGGATACTTATTTCGTGAGTTCTTTATAGGACTAGAGAGAGAACATTTTCTTGCAACTAGAGAGAGAGAGCATATTCTTAACATTTCTGATAAATTAATTTTATATTTAGCTGCTCTCTTTTATTATAATTCTCAATCTAGTGTTATAATAAAAGAAAGCCACTGCTTCTTTCGAAAGTCTTATAAAATCGAACATTTACAATATTTTAGTTAAGGTAATAGAAACACTGAAATACTGTAAATTTTAGTTTTTTTTTTTTTTTTTGCTTTGCTGTTAAAAATAGGGGAAAGCTTGGCTGATAACGTAGATGTACCATTTAAGTCTGCCTTCGCCTTATGTCAAAGAATCAAATCGAAACTTAGAATAACATATCCAAACAGAAAATGATTCCGTACTTAATACAAATTTGTGACATTATAACACTTGCATCCGTTTATGACGCAGTATTCTTAGATTTCAGGAACATTCGTAAAATGTGCTATTTTTAACTTGAACGCGTGAAGTTCAAATCCTAATTGGCATTATACTATAAGAAACGAAACCAGGAAAAACCTTAACATCAGAAAGAAATGGATTGATTCCGATAGAAAAAAATTAATAATATTATAAAATACACTATTTCATTATAAATAATGAAGTCAGAATGTAAAATTTATTCTCTAATGTTTTATTATCGGAAAAGAAGTTCCAATTTCGGTTTCAATTCTTTGGCATTACAAGTAGACAGCCTTAAGAGAATTTGATGAGTAGAATTTGCAATAAAATTGAATTTTAAATTTGTAAATAAACGTGCCATGCCTTAAGAGAAAATATTTATATTTGTTTTTTTCTTAAAACGCGTTTTCTTAAGATTCTGATTCCCTTTCCATAAATAATAATTTTACAAAAGTTACTTTATCCAAAGAACCTATATCTTGCACATTATGAAATGTGGATATGCCCTTTACAGTGAATATATTTTATTTTCAATAAACACACAATAATTTTAAGTATTGAAAAATATTTGTTAAAAAGTTACGGGAAATTTTACTCAAAAAATTTATAAATTTAATTGAGTTTCATTTTTGAAATTATAAATATGTGCAAGATACAGAAAATTTTATGCGAAAAGTACTCTATTAATTTTTAAACTTATAAATGTAAAGAATTTATGCAAGAGGGACCTTAATGTAAGTACATAACTTACAATTATAAATACACTTCTGTAGAGTATCAACTGCACATATATAATTATTTATGTTTATAAACATGATTTAATTTGCGAAAATATGTACACAAATGTACAGATATATGTTAAAATTTAAAATTTTTATCCAATGTTAAAAATTATAACTAGGCAGAAGGCCCAAAAGGTTGCAGAAACTGAGACAGGAACAACTTATTGGGGAGTTTTAGACCAGGGTAAACTTTAAATTTTAACTAAATCGTTGTAAAAATATAACTGTCATTGGTTATAATTTTAAAAAGGGAGTATAATTTAAACTTAGTTTAAAATCAGCTCACTTTTTCTTGTCAAAAACTTTAGATAGGATTTCTCTCCTAAACAATCCAAGAAAGTAGCCAAGAAGAAATTGTTTGAGCACGGCGAGACAAAAATGGCAGGTACACAATTGAATGAAAATCATACTAATTCTATTTATTTTTCAATTCATACTAATTTCAATTCATTTTTACATTATCATACTAATTCTATTTATTTTTTGGTGAGAAATGTACAATAGTAAACTTTTCTGATATTAAAATTAAAGGAAACTGTAAATTATTAAATTGAGTGTATTAAGCTATATATAATTAAATTAAAGCAAACGATAAATTATTAAATTGAACATATTTAAGCTAAATGTAATTAAAATTAAGCAAACGATAAAATTTCTTAAAAAAGTGATCTGATACGCCAAAAGAGATACATCTGAAACAATAGTTCATTGGAAGGCTAAAAAATGGCAGCTTTACAGCTGTCTTAAAATTCTGAATGATGTTATCTATTTTAAGTCATATCTTGATTTTTCAAATTCCATATGATTTAAGGTAATACATAAATGGATAATTAAAAAAGTACTTAATTCTTATATTTGTTTTACTTCAGTTCGATAAAAAAAATTAGGAGAAATTTATTACGACATATTTTTGAAAATTGAGTTCATTAGTGGTGAAAGCAGGAATCAGACATGTATTGCATATGTTTTATTTCAATCCAATAAACAATTCAAGAGAAATTTTTATGACGTATTTTTGAACATTTTGTACGTTACTGGTGAATCAAACACAAAAAATATACGCAAAAACAAGATACATTTTTGAGACGTGGACAGGTACGATATTTATAGAGTATAGAAAACAATAGCCCCATGGGTGGCTGATTGAGTTTCAAAATCAAAGTTTTTTAAGGCTTAACTTTGCGGAAAAAATTAACACTTTTCATTAAATTCAATAGTAGAACATTTTCAATAGCACGCGAGCATATTAATCTAAAGAATTTAACTTTAGACTCTGTGAATGGTGGCATCAAAATGTTCCATTCAGCATCAGGGGGAAATAAAAATTTGTCTTCTTTTGAAAATATGAATCTCTCCATTATGCAAACTACTCATTCGCTGGAAATCACCGGATAAAGTGCCGTTCTGAGTAAATAAATAATTTCAATTTTGAAAAGGAACTATTTTGGAAGAAATTACACTAATTCGACACAAGAGCAAAATAAATACGGTTCGAAATTCTCTTACGTAAAAGGATTTAAAAAAAGATCTCTCTCTTGAAAGAATTTTTCGAGCCAAACGCCCTTTCTTGATGGGGGAGCGGAACATGACGACAGTGGATATTTTGAAACATAAAGGCAGCTTTACGACTCAGTATGTTTCTTTTTCTTTCAAGTTACACGACGGGTTGAAAAAAATAAAAAAGAAGAAAGCGAAAGTTAAAAAAATGAAGAAATTCTCGAGTTCGTAAACCCTTTAAATTTTCTTTTCGGATTTCCCTTGTTTATATTACTGGAATAAGGATTACGACTAAAGGGGCTTATGTCATGACGAGTTGAGAGTGGTGTAAACTCCTTGACGTTTACTTCAAGTTTGAAGATGGAATTTTTGTTTAGATTATGCTTCAGAAATGCCACGAGGTGGAAAATGTGTAAGTTAAGGCTGTTAAAAATTAAGATCATGAGCCACATAAGAAAGTATGTATGATTAAAATAAATCAATAACTTCATAACTGAAGAAACGGATATAGATCTTACCACTATTTTTTATTATTCTGTATTTAGTTCTGTATCTGTGTGTCACTTAATGGTGAGCTAAAGCTACGATTTTCTAGAAAGACAGGGCCATTTTCTGGCTGTGGCAATATTGCGATGGATGACGTTACTAAGACGTTGTCTATGCGCACAAATTTTCTGTAGGACGTTAAATGCCACAAGCCTACGTCACTGGTTTCCAAAGACAATGTTGTGATGACGTCACCCACTTTAATATTATAGCGGCTAGATACTGCACCGTAGTATCTAGCCGCTGTAATATTGCACTGTATTCAGTATCTAGCCGCTGTAATATTGCACTGTATTCTTAAAATACCGTAGCTATACGAATATTTTAGTTTTAATCTGCAATCAACAGATGGTAATAGTCATCACTGCAATTAAATTACAAAACTTGTCGATATTCCTTCGCGCCAAATTAGGTCATAAATAGTACAACATGTTTTTGAGAACGAATACATTAAGAACATTAAGGAAAGAAACTTGACTCCTTGTAAGTAAATTTTGCACCATAACAATTATTTGAAATATTCTGAATGGCAGTTGTCTGCTAATAATGGGAACTCACTAAAGATCAATCATGTAGTGGGGCTGATGCTCATTTATCTGTCAGGGCTTAACATTCTTGAGTGGTGCTCGTCACTTGATGAAAATGAAATAAGGATTACGATGGTCCATCAGCAACAGCTCTTGTGTTGCTTCTTAATGCGACATTAGTAAATACTCAAGCATTAGTTAACCAATGAGATGGACGTTGTATACTAGAGGTCATGCTCGCAAACTCGCGAACAACGTTGCTTCCGTCGAGTTCGAGGGTTCGAACCAGGTACAACTGATGATCCGTCGTGTACTTGAGCTGATGCAATGAAAACGTAAGCTCTTGCAACAACATTTATACAGAATTCAATATGATACAAAACGCATACAGCTTGAGCTCTACATTTTGTGTGTCATATGGTATTCCCTCCTCCCATATAATTGATGATACCACTAAGGACGCACCGTGTAGCGTGACTGATGCGCATTAAACCTGGTCCAGGTCCTGGTTAGCGAGATATGAAAGTTTGAAGAGGAGATGCCAGCTTAGATGTGATTCTCGTCATTTGAACGAGGCTTAAAATTATTAGGTACGTCACCAATAGTCCTCGTGTATCTTCTAATTGCAAAGTTAATAAAATCATTTAACCAAAGGGGGCTGATACAAAAAAATAACCTTGAGTGTACTTATTATGTTGTTGTTTGTTAAGGTAATTAATATTTTTAATGATAACATTTATTTACTACATTGAATCAGTATTATGTATTGGTAGGATATCAACACTCGTCTATGTATAAAGAACAAAATCAAAAAGGAATATATAGTGAAACACTTAAAAAATTAATACGTAACTAAAAATATTTTACACGTATTAAAAAGTTATTAAACTAGGTATTGCACACGGTGATAAAAACAACTGTTGATTTACTGCGTAGAGTGGGATTCGAGCATCCATTGAACAGCTACTGAGATGTCTGATTAGTTGCGCTGTGAGAAAGTTGAATCTTTGGATTCAAGAAGCCTTCTAACCATCTAGGCTGAATCTTTTCGTATTCAGTGGGAAGAAAATCCGGACAAGTTCAGAAGAAGCTTCTGGATAGGTTAGATGCTAGTTTCTGATTGACATATATCTTCCTATAAGTTATTCGTTGTTGTGAGTGTTGTTATTTAAATATGCATGTATTTGTAGAGCATTACTTTTCAATTTCGATTTCATTTTATGAGTTTTGTTTATTCTGTTAGCGTAAAATATGACTTTAGCTAGTTTCTACTTCATTAAAATACAGCAAAAACGGATCACTATTCTGATGAACTGCGCATGCGTGCGTATACATCCTTTCTTGCACGAGAGTAATGTCGTTCCATTTAAATCTGTCGCTTAGCAGTAGTAAATGTGTTTTACATTAAAGTTGCTTCGGTATTGGTGAAAGGAGAAAATATCTGCTTGGAAGGAAATGCATATATCGATAAGATAAATAACGCAAAAGGTGTGTTTACGGTATATTCACAAGGTAAGATTCTCAAATCAAATAGCGTCATAAGAGCCCAAAATTTAATTAAAGGCTTAACGCGGGAGAACCCTTAACAGAGTATAAAACCAGCTTAGTGTTGTCTTCAGCGCTAAAACGTAATTTGAAATTATGATGTCTATCATCCAAAGCTTAGATGTTACTCTGCTTCGAATTCCATTAAAAATTTCCAAATATTTTAGAATTCTTTTAAAGTATTTCTTTCTACTAAATGTATTGAATTCTACTAATTTTTCAAGATGCTACATGTTGATTAAGAAAAACTCTTAAAAGGAATGGTATAATACATAAATAGTCTTCCTATGTAATATTTTCAACTTTTTGGTTTCGGACCTTAATTTCTTTTGCACGATAATTCTAAGCACCCTACAATATTATGTTTACAACATTATCTTGCTAAGCAACTAATTGCAGAGACAAATCATCCTGCATATTCTCCTGACATAACGCCAGTTGATTTGTTTCCTTTTTCCGAAATTTCAAATAGTCTTGAAATGACAGAGATTTAAAAATATCAAACACATATTAAAGTTACGTGAATTTTGAAAATAGTTAGTTTCGACGCCTGTAAACAGTGTTTCAATTGCCTGAAGACATGTCGGGAAAATAGTATGGACTCTTTTGGCGATAATTCTGCAAGAGATAGTTTTATTTGAAGGTTGGTATTCTTTTTTTTTTTTTGTTTGTTTGTTATTTATAATAAATTGCGAGATTACCGTATGCCGCACCTATTGTTATATGAGAGGAAAACGAGGAAAACATTCCTAAAACGATAGGTTTGTCAACAGCGAAGCAATCGCTGAAACTGTTAGCACCAAATTCGATACATTGTATGCCGATATTTTAAAAATTCTGTTTCATTCTATACAATTTTATTTTATTGTTTGAAATTTTTTTTATCAAAAAAATTATAACATTTTAAAGAAATTCCTCTTATGCGTTTTATGCAGAAGTGGAATATGTCATAACATATTTTTTGGAGGGGGGAGGGGGAGAGAGAGAGAGAGAGATGATCTATGAACTGTGAAATGAGCTGTGTGTGTGTGTAATGTTGATGAAAGTAATGTTAAGTAAAGTGCGACATATTATTTTTATATTTTAAAAAGCATTCTCATTATTAAAAATCTGTAATCATTTCAGATTATTAACACGAAGGAGAAATTGATTTAAGCAGATTTTTCGAAAAATGTATTGTGTAAAATGCTTTCGTACCAATATTTTTTAACAATAAAATTTACTATAAATGCTTCATGGAAATTTGCAATTGTAAACTATTTTTTTACAAAGTAATATTAAAATTGAAAATACATATACAAACTAAGTTAAAGAATAAGAGCGCACATTTTTTATATATATAAAACTGATACATTTTACTTTTAAAAGAAACATTATTACTCATACCACTTACACTTCCATTCCAGTGTTAGAAAAAAAAATTTGATTCTTCTGTATTTAAAAAAAAGTAGAAAGAAACTTCCTCAGTTGCTCACCAGGGGACGTTTACTCAACCCTAATGGATTTTACCAAGGAAGGGGAAAAAGATCGGCAAAACTTTTCCCTTTTTTATTTTTATTCCTCGCCCCCCCCCCCTTTACTCCGATCTTTCAGGCTCTAAAGTAAACCTCCTCCAGTTTCGCTTCAATTAAATACTACAAAGATATTCATAAATCATTGTTTAACTTTCTGGGAGTGGATTTTTTAATTCCTGTCTGGTAATATCCGGAAAAAGGGAAAATGAAGAAAAAATATAGTTTTATGTTTTTTTCTCTTCCTTCTTTCCGAAAATATTTGCTTCAGTCGAGAGTGACTCAATTATGAATATATTCCTTAATTGGAAAACTTTCGATGGAGAGATACTTTTTTTCAAAAAAAAATCCCTGTTCCGTTTTGCTAAAGAAAACTTGAGACTAACTTTCTTTAAGGAAAGGATATAGAGGATGAAATAAAAATAGGGAATGCAATTCTGCTCTGGTATTTTTCATATCTGTAATAAATACTAATTTTATAAAAAAAATATTTCCTTATAAAATTTTTTAGATCTTATACTTGTCCATTCCTCCGTTTTTCCCTTTTAGACCTTTTAGTTTTGCATGCTTTGCATATGGAAAAGATCTGGGTGCCGCGATAACCGAGCCCTGGGAATCGTGGTTGCGAGCTCCCGGCTGGTGCTCTTTCCGTCGAGTCATAGGTTCAAGTCATGATCCAGCTAAATAACCTTCATTTAGCGAGATTAATACACATTCTTTTGCGTGGTGTGGAAGTTTGTCGAGGGAAGTTCATAGGGTGTCAATTGACCAAGGATCAAAATGTCGAAATTCATTCTAATATGATTCTAATAGCTCCTCTGAGTGTGACGATAATAAACAATCAAATCAATTGAAAAAAGAACTTGTTTTTTCATCAAAACTAATGAATATTACTTTGATACTGTGACTGCGTTAGCTTAGAGGTCATGGTCATGGATTTGAGGCCGACGTTGTTTCCGTTCGAATCATGGGTTCAGCCCTGATGTACTAAAGACTCTCCGTGTATCGGGGTCAAAGCAAGTTAAATCTGGTCGATCTCCCAACTCCACCCATTGGTATGGTGTGGAAGTTTGGAAAGAGAGGTATCAACTCAAGTTTAATCCTAGTCACTTGACCGAGACTCAAAATTACGGGGTTCATTACCAATAGCTCATCTCTCCTACTATATTATGTTATGTAGCGGGGCTAATGCACATTAAAACTTTCCTTATACATTTTGAATGTCCTTATATTGGGATGGTGTGGAAGTTTGGAGAGTAGGGTAGCACTTCATGTGTCATTCTCGGTTCAGACTTACGATGTCTTTCTCAAAATGTGTACCTAACTCTGACGTTAATTAGCAATAAGTCAACAAAGATTTACCATACAATCCCTAATACGACAGTCTCAAGATTTATTCTTCTGTTAGTATGTACGTTGCTTACAAACCCAATATGCCCGAGAAATCTTTTCTTTCCCCCAAGGACTTTACTGTCTTTGGTACACATGGATCACAAGCTCTAGCTATGTTTCTCTGTAACCCTTCTCCTCTCGTCTCGTTCTAACCCTCTTTCATCACATATATCTATTTTTTTCGTAAATGAACTAAGGTCTGACACAGTTTAGCAAAATAAGGTGTTTGCATCAATATATAACTGAGTCTTTAACATGATTCCCTTCCTCTTTGAGCTTAATTTTATTTTACATCTCATATTCAAAAATAAAGCAAGCCTCCTCCCCCTCCCGTATTATACAATAAGCTAGGTTCGCTTTTTTTCCATTTGCGTTGCATAATCCATTAGTGCAATACTCGTGATTATTTACGAGTGTGGTTAAAAAAATACTTGTATTTGAAAACAGATGGCATTATTAAAGTAAATTGTTGTTATCATTGGGTACTGCCATTTGTTAAACGAAGATGAAATGAATTTGACATTGATTCATTAGTTGGTAGTAATTTACTGCCGAATCAAAATTCGATTGTTGCCGCATCGAGTTGTCGACGTTATTTTGAGTCAAGTTCGTCAAGGAGTCCTGAATTCACCCTTATGCACCAGAAATCAAGCAAAAATCAAAAAGTTGGGTTTTTTTTTCCTATGGATCTTTTCCAAAGAAGATGCGGATGCTCTCTTCAGCCGTAAAAATTATGACGAATGCTTTTTGGAGAGTGAAAGGCGTCATCATCACGAATATGAATAATTGATACTTAGACAGCTTTCTAGTGAGTCCTGTTTACTAAAATCAATCCATTTTCAAAGCTACGAGTGCCATCACTTAGATTTTCTGAGGCTTGTTGAACAACTTTCGTATGTCTTAGAAAATTTGTATTTTTTTCCTAAGGGATGCCTTTTTCCGAGAAATTATGGGAAGAAATTATTAAAATAAATTTTTCCACTTAAATTTAAGGTTTTTCTTCTAGGCTTAAAATATATTGAAGTTGTAAGTTACGTACCAGTTCTGGTATTGTTCTCATTCAAAATAATAAGGCCCTTTGTGCGCAGCTCTAGCGTGTTAAGCGAACCGTTGTTCATTAAACTGCTGTTCTGACGACTAAGTTCTTCTCCAGTGGCACATTATGTATCTACAGTATTACTTTCTTGACATAAACCTTCTGATTTAGAGCCTGTTAGGTGACAATTAGCAAAACCATCTTCATCTCCCTGAGGTGGTTTAAGCAAATAATCTCAGATATTAGATGCAGTAATAAGTTTTAAAGCTTGCTTCAGAGAAATGAATATATATTTGAGAGTTTAGAATAATATATTTTTTCACAACAAAAAAAAATATTCTCCATCGTTATCTAATACCTTCCGCAATTGGTCGGGCAGTTGATGGATACTAGCAACGTAGAACGATTCGTCTTTTGACGCGACGAAGTCCTCAACCCATTTTCGTACTTCGTCAACTGATCAGAAGTATATAGAAGACGAAACTTCGTGCATCGACCGAAACAAGTGATACTCTGAAGGGACTGTGTCGGGGCTTTACGCCACACACACACACAGGTGTTCCATAACTTCTCAAACTGGTTTTGCTACATGAGACCTTATATTATAATGAAGCAATTTCACGGGACCCAAACCTTTGCCACTAAATGGACGTTTTCGTCCAATTTCTTGGTTCAGTGGCAGCAGTGGTTATTTGTAATGTTCATCAGTTATACTGAGTTTCAAAAGTTCGTAACAGAACACAACCTTCATATCCCGTCAGATACATATTAATTTTTTGTAGGGAATTGTGTGTTTCGGAGTTGCGCCTTCTTCGAATGGTGCTTGCAAATCCTTATGTCTAGTCTTCCGTGGAATGCAGCTTGCAAATCCTTATGTCTAGTCTTCGGTGGAGTGTAGCTTCATTCTCGATAGCTAACATCAAAATTGATATCTTTAAAACGTCTAAATCTAAATACGCACGTACTTTTCGGTACCATTTCCTCCCGAAGATCAAAGTAGTTTGAGTGGCATGCTTTTGCAGCCCTTTTTCCACTGGGAAATTCGTAAGGAATGCAGTGACGAATAAATGACTTATATGACATCCTTCATCTTTGAAATTTCAATTTTCCTTTCAATCCCCCCCCCCGGCTTTTGCCTCCGTTTGATAAATCTAAGCTTGATCCTGTCACATGACACAGATGCAATGTGCTGATTGGTATGCAATTTCGCAGACGTACCACAAAAATTGCTTTACAACTTTTTATTACATACAATATATCAAATCTTTTTCATGTCCTAATCTTAAATAGAATCGGAGATATTAAAAAGAATATGACCTACTGAAGTTGACCGGTGAATAGAAAATAACTTACATTAGTAATAATTAATATTTTACTATATTCCTTAGTGTGTGAGGTTATTGAGCAAATTCAATCCTAAGTTATCTACTGGAGGGTGACACCTTCATTCCTGACATCACAAAAACAAATATTTACAGCTAGATAGATGGAAAGGGGCTGTACGGGTAATTCTCGTGTAGAAGACACGTTTGACTGAAGTACGCTGAAAGATAGCCGAACCAACAATAATTAAGAACGAATAGGTGGCCAGACGAGGTCTTCGAAACTATGTCAACAGTGGTAGACTCTCCAATCTAATGAAAAATTGAACTCAACTATATATATTTCAATCTCTGTCATATTATCTACTATTATCAATAAATAGATTTATTTGAATCTTGTGGAGTGATTGAGTAAACCAATCCGTCATACCCACATAAATTTGCACTACCACTTACTGCAGCTAACGTGGAGATGCACCGAATATGGATTTAGATTTTATCACTACTTCATGAATCTGATTTAATCGTAACTTGCACATATTTTTCACTTCTGCTTTGTTTATTATTTTCTATCTCAGATATAATCTTTCTTTTGTTATACATCGCAAGCTAAGAGTGTGTTTAATATATATCCGAAAATGTCTAAAATTACCTACATTAAGAATTGGAAATGAGACTTGGGTAATTCATTGAAATCATTGTTTAGTAGTTGTTTATTTTAATTTATTGATTATTTATTAACGTTCAACTTGGGAACTACACGAAAACTTTTGACGATAGATCTCGTGATTTGGAACCTATGTCAAGTGACGAGGAAGACACTTCCCTCTCTAAACTCCCACACAACGCTAACAGGAGGATTTGAGACCACGGCCAGATTCAACCTTCATTAGCTTCGCTAAATGGTGGGTCTTTAGTGGCATCAGGGCTCAAATTCACGAGGCGATAAAATCCACACCGGTCGCGAGTTCACGACCATAACCACTAGGCTACCGCGGTCATATCTAGTGACTGTTATTTTACTGTTAAGATATTATTTGACTTAAGAGCCTCACCTTAAACTACCCGTCAGGGTCTTACCACCTTTAGATATATACCTGATTCATGACTCTGAGGCACCATAGTGATCTTTTTCTTTCCAAGCAGTTTGCTGTCTTCATAAACACGGAGAAGAGCCCCCGGTACACCCTAGAAATCCTTCTCTATTTACGACCCTCCTTCTTGTCCACCAAATTTTCCCTTTTTCTTCTATTTTTTTGCATCTAGATCACAGTTACACATGATTTGGCGCAGCGAGGCTAAAATTGTCTCTTGTCTAGTCTTTAACTCACTGATGAAAAAATTGTTATCAACATTGCAAGTGTAGTGAATAAGAAATAAGAGGATGAAATATATTAGACTTGTTAAACTACTGATTGAACGTTAGAGAGATCGTTGTTCAAACGGCTATGGTGCAAGAATGTTAAATAATAGTCGAAAGGCTTATATTTGACTTAGATCTTGTTAATAAGTATTGTTTCTGACACGGATTCAGTTTTTGTGTAATTTAGAGAAATACAAATTTTAGTTACAATTTTTCGTTGAGGATTTGTCGGGATAATTTCCGCTCCACATTCATAATAGGTGATTTATTGGATCACAATAAAAATGAAATAAAATCCGATTAACTTTTCTTTACTGATTATTTTACTCTGATTGATTAACTATCGATTTTCGATTAATCAGATCCTGATCACGGGCGTCAAAATACGTCGTCTTCTAAGAATCTAAATTACGATGTCCACAGACTTCATGCTCCAGAACAACACCTTTCTTCAAACAAAACTAAATTTATGTTACAGAAAATAAATTCTTTCTGTTTTGATTTAAATTTTTATCTTACTTATGTATAAATAAACCTTTAGAGATTGTGATGCCACTTCAGATTTCATAATTATTCCTTGGTTGGCCGTGTTAACCTATTGATCATGGTCGAGAACTTGCGGCAAGCATTATTTTCGTCGAGCCGTAGGATCGAGTTTTGAGGCTACTAAAGGTGGAATAATAGTGGAATTGATACACTCTAAATATGGTCGAGGTCCCAAGCCTTTCCTTTGGCATAGTTTGGAGAAGAATGTACCAACTCATTTGTCTTCATCATCACTTTACTGAAGTTTAAAGTTACGAGGTCCGTTACCAATAAATCTCGTGTTGCTCCTAAATTCGGCGTTAATAAACAATCACTTCAATCGTTATTTGATCACGATTCAAATTCTAGATTGCCGTCACCAATAGTCTTCATTTTGCTTCTTGAGGAACACAAAAATGAACCCCTCGATCAATCGCTTTAAACTGCGACCTTAAAATTCTCCAAAAGTTTTGCATATTTTGAATGTTAAAAAATGTACATTTTTCTGATTCCCAAAGGTGTATTATTTATTAGAATTTGATTAATAGAAAGTTCGAAACTTGAAATTTAAAAATTATTAACACATGGCCCTTGCTGTAGGGCAAAATATTTGTGTTTACCTTTTAATAAAAATGTGATTTCATAGGATATTCAGGCAGACTTTCTTCGAAAGCTGCTTTACGCATAGAGTCGATAGTTTGCTCATTATGAAATGAGGTTATTTTCTTTACAGTGAACATAGTTTTTTTCTGATAAACTCTCAAAGTAGCTGAGGTAACCAAATGGTCTTGGTCTCGAACTCGTGGCCGCATTGTTTTCATTCAGATAAACTCTCACAAATTTTAATCATAGCATAATATTTGTATAAAAATTATGCAAAATTTGAATTAAGTTTCAAATTTTATGAAGTTCAATTTTTGCAACTCAAAATATGTACTGTGCGCAGAATGTCTCGTTTTTAAGCACTCTGCAAAGCTTTAAATTTATAAACGCAGTAGTTCTTATGCTAGATGTACCTATATAAAAATAAGTACACGACTTACAAATGTATAAACAGCCATTGATTATTAATAGCTAATACATAATTATTTATGTATAAAAATGTAAATTTCTTTATATAAACAGAAACATCAGTAAATTGATATCTCAAAGTGGAAATATGATTTAAGTTAATTTAAATTTAAGAAAGTAGGGTTTTTTTTTATTTAAACGTGGTGCGTAAAATAAAGTTCATTTTTTTTTTCTTGTCGAAGATTCCTTCAATATCCTAATATGATTTTTTTAAGAATTATTTTTTGAAATTTAATTGATTTTTATAATATACAGGGAGAGTAAACGGAATAGTTGTATATATATAACCTTAAATCGTGTTTGTTTCCTAGCCGCAGATAAAATCTCTGGAAAGATATGTAGTTTTGTGACAGCTAAACTGAACGAGAGTTCTGAGATAACGTCCTGATGTTTCTCCTACTCTAAACCCCCCAAAAAGCACAAAATGCGAAAATAGACTTAAATGCTTGTGAAACATCAATGAAAAGTTTGCAATCAGTATCTGTCTATATTTCTTCCAACAGATTTTTATCTATGTTCTATCTCACATTTTCTATACTAAGCATTGATCTTTATCCAATCGACGAAAAAAAATTTGGTTACTGTTCTGCAATTAGAACATTTCTTAGTTTGATAGAACTAAAACTGCTGAAGTAAAGAATGTTTTCCAAAAACTACGAGATCTCTTACGACCTGGAACGCGTTTTTGTAGAGGCTTACTCAGATAAAATGCTTAAAGATTGCGTGGAAGAAAGATTCGTTTTTAAAATAAAATTTCTTTTATAGCCTTTTCGATGGATCGTATTTTATGTACTGATATCATCTCGGTTAAGTGTTTTGTTATTGGTTATTTTCTTTTCAAACTGTAAAAAAATAGTTTGGTTTTTTGACGACCTTTCTTCATTATATAACTCCACAGAAATTTCAAAGTTCTATTAAATAGTCAATAACTTTAAGACTCCAACTGAAGATACGTGAGAGATAAGCAACCTAATTTATTATATTTCAAAAAATATGTTAGGTCACTCTCTCTCGAAACCCCTTTATCTCAGTTTTAATCCTAGTTTATATTCAAATAATAAAAGTTCATCAAACTCCGATACTTACTTGTGGAAAACTTACTCTGATTTGAGCACTTCTCGGTTTTTTGATGATTCAGATCCTATTATTTTTATCACGGGTCACTTCCAACAACTTTCAATCAAAATTATTAATCACAATGATTCAATATAGTTTTAAAAAACCCTATTAATTATTTTCAGTCCTGCTTTCTTGTGTGCTAATTTTTATTTTTTCCTTATTTTTTCAAACGTCTACATCACAGTTATGTCTCCTTTGGCAAACGCATAGCCATATCTGGCTCTAGCACCATTAAACTTCAACATCAAGCACACAATTACTCACAAATATTACTAACTAAAATTACGCCAATGTTCAGTTTCTATCTCTATGTATTCCTGGAGTTTACATTTTCTCCCAATGTATTAGAAGCTTTTGTATTCTTGTGTGATAAATAGAGATCGTCCGTGTACGGAGCCAATTGCGCAAAAGTTCTATTACTTCATTCGATGAAATTCCTTCGCTTCCTAATGCTTATCTGATGAGACTAAATGATAGTTCTAAGGTCTTAACTCTGAACTATAGGAAGGATGTTCGATTGCTTGACAGTAAAATCTCTTTAATTTTGCTTGCATTACTCCGGCTATGTGATTTCTTGCATTGTATTAGAGAAGGAATATACTGAGGATTACAATAGACCGAATAGAACGTCTTTGGACCTTTACATAGTGCCTTAAACTTCTCCAAAAGTACGAAGTTGTGTGTTGTATTAACTGTATATTATCATGAAGAAAATTGATGTACACAATATCTTGTGGATTTTAGAAAAACGGTAATGGAACTTATTCTGTAGATAATCTTTTTCTTCTATTTTTTGTGGAGCAATTTCACCTGTTGTGAGGTGACCCAGGTAATTTCGTAGTCATGGTCACGGATTCACGACCGGCGTTGTTTTCATCGAATCGTGATTTCAAGCCCTTATGCTCATAACGATCCTCCGTGTACCAGGGCTGATGCACGTTTCATATGTTGAGGTCCCAAGTCCTCCTCTTGGCATGGTGTGAAAGTTTGGAGAGGAAGGTGTCATCTCAGATGTCATCCTTGTCATTTGACCTAGGTTCAATATTACGAGAGGTCTATCACCGATAAACTTTGTTTAGCTTCTGGATATAACGTTAATAAGCAAGTACAAACACTTGTTCCGCACCATTTCATATTGGACTGCTCTGTTTAAAGAGAATAGTTACTAACTAAATGATCATATACAGAATAAACGGATGCCAAACGATTATTTAAACGTTGAATAACTTATCAAGTTTGCTGTGGTAAAATATAAAAAAGCCATTTTTCCTCATAAAAATAGACTCCTTTATATTTTATCAATATTCGTATTGCTACCAATAGTTCGAAGGGAACGCAGTTAAGATACTATTAGATTAAATAATTTTCCTGTTTGACACTATTAATTATTGACTTAATTAATATAGTTAATTAATCTCTAAAAAGAATTTCTCTGTCAGGAATACAATTTTTGTCACGCAGCGGACTACTCATAAGGAAATAAATCAAAATTTCAAAGAAATTAACAAAAGTCAAATACCAACTTAATTATAGTATGAAATTGCTTTTTTTTAAATCTCATTCTTTTAATTTTATTGTTTCTACATCCATTTTAACTGTCACTTTCTTTAGTGCAACATATTGAGTTCATAATTGCGCTTATTTTTCTATGTGTATTTACTACATCCCATTGATGTCTATCCTACTAGGAAATACTAAATATCAAAATCATGCAATTCTATTTCATTTCTGTTTCTTCAACGTAGAAGCAGAACTAAATTTATACATTCAACGAAAGGACACGTAGATCTGAACAGTAGATTCAGATGATGAAAATAATGCTTGAATTTGTACCTTGAAAAATCAGGATTCTTCAAATAATTCTCTATGATAACGTTCATTTAATTCAAACTGAAACAATTAAGATTTTTTCGTCCTGCTCTATAGTAATTCTCATGCAACTCAAACCAAACCCTTTCAGAATTCTTCATGCAGTTCACTGATTCTTCAATTTAAACCAAACCCACATAGAATTCTTCGTTTAGCTCTCGAAAGAAGTTCAATCAATTCAAACCAAACCAAATACTAATTCTCATAGAACTAGAGAAACGTTGACTCCAGCCATACAACACAAGCATTCCTCGTGTAGCCTGAGAGTGATGCTCATTCAATTGAAACTAAACCGTTTCAGAATTCTCAATGTACCTTTACTCTTAGACAGATGTTAACTCAAACTAAACAACGCCAGGAATTTTCGTGTAGGCCTAGAGCTACTTTCATTAAATTCAAAACAAATCAAACTGTACAAAATTCTCATGCAGCTCTTCAGTTACTTTCATGCAATTTAAATTCAACGAATATAGAAAGGTTCATGTAGCTTTACTCGTAGGGAAATGTTGATTCAAACCAAACAACGAGAGGTTTCTTCGTATAGCTAGATCTAGAGGGGCATGCATTCATTTCAGTCCAAGCCAGTTTAGTAATATTTGTGTAGCTCTAGAGAAACTTAATTTTCAATCCGAACCAATATAAGATTTTGAATTTTTGATGGATTTAAAGTATTATGTGCAACTGAAATGTATGTTTCTATAGGGTACCAAGCTATAATTGACTTTATTGGAGTAATCTCTCGTTAATTTAAATTAGAAATAAAAAAAAATAAAAAAAGAGAAAGGATGCTACAATAATTCTTTATTATTCGCAAGGAAAGCCGTAAAATTATTCCTATAAAAATAGGTATTGTCAAATATTTAGATTTATAACGAACGTTGTTAAATTTTTCAATAGCACAAACTTTTTGGTGGGGGCAGGAGAACACAAGGAAATTATTTGGGTTAAAAATAAATTTTATCTCATATATTAAAAAAGTTATTAAATTTTTTCCTTACTTAATTTCTCTCTTTATTTTAATCGGAAGTTTTTATATAATGAATATATTTAACTACTTTTTGCTCTTATTTTTCATGTAAGATGAAATAAAAAAAAATGTTTTATTGGTACTGCTTCTATAGAAGACTTTTTGACTTCTTTCAATCAATGAAATAGTTATTTGTGAAAAAGAAAGAAAAAACGAATAGAAAACGTACTTTTTTCCCTTCCCTATAATATGAAATTTGGCAAATTTCACGGAAATGAAAAAAAAACAGCGCATAATTAATTACTTTATCTACTAAAAATGTTTTTCAGTCTTTAATTAAGCTAATTTTAACATTAATGAAAAAATTCTCAGGATTAAAAAGAAAATGTGAGATAAGTATTTCCACACGTCGGGCAAATAAAGGGGAAATTGAAAATGAAAAAAAAAAAGCAAATTGACTTTTAAAATGATCATGGAGTCATTTATAAAAAGGCGAACTTGAGAATTTTTTTACAAAAAACGAAAGAACTTTGTTTGCATAAAGTTTTTATTAAAAAGATTGATTGCCCATTAATTCCGATCTATGAACTTGGATTTAACGTAAAAGATTTCTAGGCAATGAGTTATTCTCTCAGAGATTTATTTGATTTAAAATCTCAGATTCTAATTTTATTAAAGATCTTTTTACCAACACTATATTACCTTGCATTGCGTATCAGTTTAACACAGATCTTTTTATCAATTTTTCACCCACTTTCCGTTAAGCTAGAACGAGGAAATTTTACGTAGTATCTCAGATTGGAGGATAAAATAATATTCAATAATAAAACTACAAGTAACTTTGTTTTTAATTTTGGGGAAAAAATTAAATGAAGATGATAAAAAGAGGATATAAATATACAACATTTAGACGGGAATCGTAAAATATTTCAAGAAATTGTATGGCATAGATAATATATCAAATGGAACTATGGTACATTTTTAGCAGAAATCGCGTGGGAATACAAAATCAAAACCTATGGCAATCAACTCTGGTAAATTTGTGGCTGAGAAATCTTGAATATGTTTTCCAAAAAAAAAAAGGACGATAAGTCTTTTCATCTTGGAATTCACACCTAGACAATTTTGGAATCTTTTCATTTTAATCGCAAAATTCAAAGAACGAAATATGGAAAAAATTAGTCAAGCAGAAAAATGTTTGATAGGAATGTGAAACGAGAAACTTCTGTTCGAATGTTTCAAGAAAAGTTATATCTTTTTTTTATCCTATACGTTTTCCTTCTACATTTGAATTCTTATACATTACATGGAAATAAGAAGCATCACCCTACATTATTACTTATTTCGTTATGATTTTAAAATTTTGGAATAAAATATGGAGAATATAATATTCTCCGTTAGGAAGAAAATTTGTACAATGAGATCCATTCGTATCTTCTCAATATCGAAAGAGTGTTTTTGCACACATTACAAAAATGTTCTTTAAAAAACGAATTGTTCCAAAACTATCTCAAAAGTATATGGATAAAAAAATGCCTGAAAGTGCTCTGTTCAACACTTGTTTCAATTTGAATTAATAATAACTGAGGAATAAGATGAAAATGTTAAAAGTTTTAGATGGGATTGATTTAAATTGAAGAATTAAGAAATTAACTAATAAGGAGAGGGAACAATATTAAGGAAATTGAAATAATAAAACAAAAAAGAACGAGATATATCATAAAACATCCGCTTCTTTATGTCGCTTTATGTACATCTTTTCGTGTGCATGCAACCTCTGTTGCTCCACATTTATCATAACTCAATCTCAGCAAAAGGACTAAAATCGACAGTTTGCTGTGAAACTTAAAAAAATAATTAAAACGAAGATTAATAAAAAAAATTATATCTGAATCAAAACATGGCTTCACATTGTATGCAAAGCAAGAATTAAAAAACAAATTACAAAGAACAGATTTAGCCACCCAGGGTGCTCTTTTTCGTAATTATTATTAAATTACTCAATTAAATATAAGAATTAAAGTAAACGATGAAATAAAGAGAAATGGACAATAGTAAACTTTTTTGATACTAAAATGAAAGGTAAAGATAAATTACTAAATTGAATACATTTAAGCGAAATGGAATTAAAATTGAAGCAAGCAATAAGAAATCGAAAAGTGATCTGGTACTCCAAAATTAATCACTTAAAACAATAACCCCTTAAGTGGCTGAAAATCAATAGTCAACTCTGATTTTATGTTTGATATTTGTTCATAATCCTTCTAATCATTTCATATAAATTAATTTGTTGAAACTACGCATGGAAAAAAGTATGAAACAAACGTTTCGAATATTGTAGACATCGGTTCATGTTTGCATTTGTCCTGGGTGATTTAAAAAGGAATTATTCAACATGCAGAGTAAATATTATTCAGTCACATTTCGGTATATTCACTCTGAATTAGAACTCGACGAACGATTTAAAACAATATTTGAGGAAAACAGTTGGATTTTAAGCTGAAGAGATAAGGAAATAAATATTGATCACACACATAGAAAAAAGTTTCCGAAAAATGGACAACAGTAAAAAAAAAACTTTCCGATATTAAAATTAAAGCAAACAATCAATAAATTATTAAATTTAATATTATATCAGCTAAATGTAATTAAAACTGAAGCAAACGATAAAAAATTGAACAGTGATCTGGTACAGGAATTCGATTCAACTAAAACAATAGCCCCTTGAGTGGCTAACATATGCAGTATCCATCCGTTTGGGTACCTTTTTTGATGATGAGGTTTATCATGTAAAATTTCATGGATGAAAGTTGGCATTAGGCAGGGCAAACATCATTCCTGTACATATTAGGAACATGTTTGAAATGGGAAGTATAAAAAGATATAAAAAATTTATAACTGCATAAAAATATTTTTAAATAAGAAAATATCAAGTTCGAAATTAGAAGTGTTGTTAAAAGTATGGTTATGATAAGAGACTCATTAAGCTACCACAAAAATGAAAAAAATTCACCAAACTTGGCAAAATAAACTCGAATTTGAAGTCCAAACGTGTTCTATATCTATAACAATCAAATGATTAGCGTGTCCTTACGACGCTAAGCTCAATCTGACTCTACTTTTAAACAGCAAAAAAACCTTTTTTTACTGTTAACCTAGCATATTAATGATATGTATTATAGTAACACCTGATTTAACAAATACTGCATCTAATTCTGAAATTTTTTACATTCGAATTTATAAATTTTAACTATAAAATGCTGACTAGAAGAAGACATAATGTTTTTATTACGAAAAAAATAAGGTGAGTTCGAATAAGTTAAAGCTGAGAAATGAAACAAACAAAAGATGAATCATTTCAGTATGTCTCATAAATTCGACACAATTTCATCTTCAACGTGTTAAAATAGAGGCTGAAAGGATACGATAAAGCAAAATTTATTGCATTTTTTACAAATAGCCCAAAATATATCGCACTAGTCTTAAAATTAATATTTTATAATAGTACTATTTAAATATCGCTGTTGCAAGTAAATTCCTAGAAGTTTTAGTTCAGTTTTTTATTAACGTAGTACTAGAAGCAATACGGGAGCTATTGGTGACGGACCTTGTAATTTTGAACCTCAGTCAAATGACGAGGATGACACCTGAACTGCCACCCTCTCTCCTAACTTCCACACCACGCCAACGGGAGGACTTTGGGCCCCGACAGATAAAACGTGCATCAACCCCGGCTACACGGCGGGACTTTAGCGGCCAAGGATCGAACCTGCAGCTGAACGAAAACCGCCGGCCACGAGTCCGAAGCCATGACCACTAGGCTACCGCAACCACGTAAATGCCTAAAAAGAAGTACATAAAATTTTACCTTGTGAACGGGAAGCTTATATTGATATAAATTAGGGCAGCCTACTTAATCCGGGAATGTATTTACAAGTACACAGAATTAGAATTTTTATGCCAAACAAGTATTAAAAAAAAATTTCTAAGTAATTTCTGGCAAAATGGTATTTATTTTCAAGTTTATATGAAAGAGTATAAGTTTTTAAAATGTCTTAAATTGGATCAGTTTTCAACGCTGTTCAATTTCATAAACGAATAGATACAAATCAATTTTAGGATACAAGTTCGAAATTTTGGTGACTTTCGAAAAATGTCGCTAATATATCTTAAAGAATTACAAAAAAGAATAATATTATGTGGGTTAGTAAGAGAAAAAATAGATTGCCAGATAAAATCGTTGTCAAACAAAAAAAAGTTTTGTAAAGCTTTGACATATCATTTGACATGTACCCTGCACTTTATTTTAATCAAATGCATGATACTAGTACAAATAATTTTAAACAGTTAATTTCTTCCTGAAATCGATGATAAGTATTAAAACTTGAATTCAAGCGAAATTTAAACATTTTTCTCTAGAAAATATAATATCTTATTCAGAAGAATAATATATTTTAAAATATCTTATTCAGAATTAAAAATAGCTAGTAAAAATTCTGGAATGATAATTTGAACTGTCACTTCAAAAAGAAGTGACAAGCTATTGTTGTTCAGAACTGTTAGTCAAAAACTACTCAAAAACTAAATTAAACTGAGAAATTCGAATTATGCAATTTTCTTCCCTTACTAATGGTTTCTATTTTGTATATGTCTTCAGTTTTAAAAAAAAATTTCATCTTTTGAACTTACCTATTTAATTTCATTCTCGTATCAAATAAACTTTTAAAATTACTTAAGTGAAGATTTTATGACAGAAACTTTCTTAACACCTTTAAACTTCATTCTCCACGACTTTAAAATCATCTCTCTACCAAGAAACTTTCTTTAAAAATTCGTATTTTGATATCACCACTAAGCCCAAATGGGTTTAACTTGTTTTCAATTTCCAGCTGAGAGACAAACTCTTCGCGACTTTGGATGTCATGTCCTTCATTTTTTCGCCCTCCGAAACAAATTCCCTTTCTACCTTTATGAATCCTGTCCCTTTGCCTTATCGTGTTGAAAACACCCGTAAGGAATCTTTGAACCCGCGTCTCTCTAAAATAAAAGAAAAAGAAAAAAATGGGTCGAAGTATATTGACTTCTTAATTCCGTCCTGAGTAAATTGGAAAATTAATCATGGTTTTGACAGCGCAAATTGCACGGGGCTTACACTTTTAAAATAACAAGCAGCCCGGAGACCTAAGGGCTCCCTATTAATTTAACGCCGAGGAGATTAGAGAGGAAAGACTCGGTCTCCTTGAAGGAGTCACCCCTTTGTGGAGAGGAGTTTTACTCCTTTTTTCTCCTGAAATGGATGCGAAGTGATTATTGAAATTCCTGATCGACGTCCTCAGGAGTAATTTGTTATCTAATGCATGGCCTCGAGGCAAAGCGGGATTATTATCATTACGCGCTCAATTATCCTGTTTTTGTTTCGTTAAGACTATAGAATAGTTTCATTTAAATTAATTTTTTCAAAGGGAGGAATTTTGCGCTCAGGGATAAAGAGAAACTTTTATAATGAGTGGAATTTGATATTGTTGATATGTTTAATTGTTTTAATTTGTTTATGTTCAATCAGATAAAGTTGCGGTTAAATTATAAATAAGCACAGCTCAACATGCGGTTTTTAGGAATAATATTCGTATCAGAGTACGCTGGTTTTTAAAACAGGAGACAGATCTTAAGTGATATGTTCAGTTTTTAAAATGTTTCTTAATTAGTTTAAATATTTTTCATTACTTCTATCAGTAAAGATATTCAATTTTCCCCCTTTGTTTCTGTCAAATTTATTCAAATCTTTATAATAGATTTTGAATTTCGTATTTGTGACAACTCTTCATTCGATTTGATTTTTATACCAAATCTCCATTTTTATAAAATTCAAATGCGGGTAAAAGGAAAGGCCAAATAATGGACTCGTTGGGTGCACATCACAATTGTCCTTTTGTTTTGACATGCTGGCGGGTTTGTTATTACCCCAGAAGCTAATCGTTATTTTGGTGTGGTATTTGTTTTGCATCACTACTTCAGAAGGCCTTTTATCAGAAAGCAAGTCCACATTTTGTCATTTAACAAAAGAAAAGAGAAAAAAAATCAATCTACCGTACAGCAATCGAGCGAAAATATAACGTGTTTCTATAAGAACAAAATGAGAACGGTCCTAATATTATGTATCAATTTAATATTAATCTTTAAAAAAATAAGTGTTAGTTTCGTTAGCATAATATGCAAGTACAAAGCAAAAAAATGAAAATATTTGAGAAAGAATGCAAGTTTTCTGTTTGTATTGGATTGGGCCACCTTTAGCCTTAATTACAGCATGTATCCGACGTGGGATTGGCAAATAAGATTGGAGTAAAAAATTCAACAGAATTAGCCTTTATTTCTCGAGCAGAGCTGTCTCGAGTTAAAGTAGAAATTAAAGGTCCGATTGTGATTGTTTATTATCGTCACAATCAGAAGTTACAAGAGCTGTTGGCGACGGATCTCATAATTTTGAACCTCTGTGGAGTGATGAGGATGACACCTGAGATGGTATTTCCCTCTCCAAATTTCTATTGCACGCCAATGGGAGGACTTCGACCAGATTTAATGTGCATCCTCTCCAACTAGAGGATGTTGAGATCAGAGGAAAGATATTCCACTACATCATCGTGTTTATCCAAATTTGTTAGAAAACAGCAAGCCGAGTGAACAGAGTCAATGTTATCTTGAAATATAAAATATTGTCTAAAAACAGTGTTTGAAGCATGGGGGGGAATGTTCGGCGAGAATATACTGTGATAATTCTCGACTGCTATATTTCTCCTTAGGAATACGAGTGGCCCCAAGAAATCCTGAGATATTGTGCCTCAGATTATCGCATGCCTTGTCCTTCTCCATACCGGGGACGGGGTAGCCTATTGGTCATCAACTGCAAACGGAGTTTTTTTTTCGAGGAGTATTGGGTTCGAGCCTTGGTGCTTTTAAAGTCCAACAGTGTAGTTTAGCTAATGCACGTTGAACCTTTAGAGGTTCCAAGTCGCCCCATTGGCGTGGTGCCGAAGTTTTAAGAGGGAGGTGTCAACTCAGAATTCATCCTCGTCACTTGACCGTGACTCAAAATTATGAGGTCCATTACCAATAGCACGTGTTGCTTCCTAATACGACGTTAATAAAAAATCCCAGTTTCTTTCTATAGGGTTATTATCTTTGATAAACACGGATGACTCATCTCATTGATACCTTTACTATCCTTCTCTATTTTTAACCCTCCATCTTGACAACTAATTTTCCCTTTCCTCCTATTTTCAAACATCTTGATCTCAGTTACATCTTGTTTGGTACAGCAAAGTCAGATGTGGCTTTTGAGCCGTAAAAATCCACTTTTACTCACTTTCTCTCGAAATAAGGTTTTTTAGGTTTCTGGTATACTTTTCCAAATTTCTTCTCCATTATGGCCGCGGTAGCCTAGTGGATAAGGCATTGGACTCGCGCCCGGTGGTTTTCGTCGATTCCCGGGTTTGGGCCTTGGTGCAACTGAAGACCCGCCGTATAGACGGGGCTGATATACGTTAAATCTGTCGGGGCCTAAAGTCCTCCCATTGGCGTGGTATAGAAGTTTGGAGAGAGTAGTGCCTGCTCAGGTGTCGTCCTCGTCCTTTGACTGAGGTTCAAAATTACGAGGTTCGTCGCCAATAGCCCTCGTGTTGCTTCTAATGCGACGTTAATAAAAACTAAACTAAGCTATGCCATAAGTACTCTACGAATTTTTTTAAAGACTAATTTGCAAGGGACTTTATGCACGGTGCACCTAAAGATAAGTTCACGACTTGTAAATGTAAATACATTTGTTGATCTGTTGATTCATATACGATTACTCATATTTATAAATATGATTATCTCTGTATAACCACAAATACACAAATATAAAAATATCTGAAAGTTAAAACATGACCTCCATCACATTTAATTTTAAATATTTAAGATTGTTCAAATGATTTCTCTTAAGAACCCTTATATATTTTTAAAAATCTTCGATTTTTTTTGAAAAAAATTTATTAGAACCTCCTCTTTTCTGAACATTTTGGTGCTAAATGCATGACAATACTACCAAAACTCTTCAGATTTATGGAGGGAATAAAAAATTAACCTTAACTAGTTTTTTCCCTAACTTTAAGCTTGCGTGCAGGATTTCTCAGAAACTATTAATCATATATTTATTTGAATTTTAGTTGGATTATTTCCTTAAAATTTCATCATTTTCTATTTATTGTGTTAGAGTTTTTTTCTCCTTTTTAAAAGTATGTATAACTTGAAAACTCAAAAAAAAATTCTTTTCTTTTTTTCTTCTTCTTCTTTTTTTTTTTTTTTTTTTTTTTTTTTGTAAATTTTAATCAATGCTGTACTTCAGAATTCGGCACCCAGTAAAAAATGGATTCTCTGAATTTTAAAAAAGTAATACATTTATCCAATTGATATTTCCTTATAACTTTTTAAGATTTCTTTAAGATTACATGAAAATATAAGAAGAATATTAAATGGTAAGTGTGTCAGATTCCTGCTTTATTTCATTGATAAGTTATATTAATAGGAAAAATGCTTTTTTTTTCATATTAGCGGATTCAAAATCACCGTTACGAGCCCTGAGACCCTTTAAACTTCGCATAAATTAAGCGTTTTTCAGTTTTTAGGGCCTCTTATTTACTTTAAGAAAAATAATCAAGTTTTATTTACATTGATACATGTGGTCAAAATTGTGTATATAGGAAGTCTCCATTTAGAGTATTCTCTAAGGAGATAATTAGATTTATGAGGGGGAAAATAAAGAAATGAACAGTTATTATATAAGATCTAAAAAGAAATGAAAATGTTTTTGAGACTGAATGTCTTAATTTTCCTTACTATGCTATGTTACGTCATAGAATAAGCAGAAGCTTAGAATCAATTTAATGATCGTTTATCAGCTCGTTTTATCAGTTTAAAATAAACTGTTTATTACATGCAGGCTATTTTTCTATCAACGCTTCTTCGAGCCTTGGCGGAAACCATTGACAAATTGGTGATAAGATACTTATATTTACTCTAAAATGTAGTTCTCATCAGTCATTACATTCTCGTGTAAGAATTCTTTTTCGAAAAATAGAGATTTGAATCTAGGTTTATACTATTACTGGACATAAACAAATTCTAACACTGACCCATTTATCTGGTTGTTGGTTTTTTAAAGTCGTATGTTAAATCTTTCATCCTTTTTAATCTGATTTCAAGACGGCGAAACACTGTAACCCTTTTGGCCGTGGATTATCTTTAACAATGCGTGTTATTGACAGGGACTGGGATTGGATGACAAGACATTTGATTGAAATCGCAGGCATTGTTAACTTGTTCGAATATTATTTTCATTAATGGCAGGTTAAGGAAAAGCTCATTTATTAATTAATATTTTTTTTATCAATTTCAAAGTTCAGCTCGTGTTTATTTTTAAGGCCTTTTTCGAATATTCGTAAAGTATTTTAGTTGTGTACAGATACTTTTTAAGGGATTGAAACTATAAAACATCAAAAATATGACATTCAGTTGCAATTTTAGTCTAGTGTAAAGCTATTGTTTATTTATTGAAACTCAGATAATCAATCTTTTTGAAAGGGATGAATCACTGGACTGAGACTTTTTTTCTGCGGAACTCTTACAATACAACATCAATTTTAAAGTAGGGTGGTCAGCCTTTTTGAATCAAGGACACAATGTAAAAATCCCTGACTACCGCTGCTTCAAAGTGTTAATTTTTTTTTATAAAAAATTAAATTACCGATATTGATGTATGTAAACATTTATTAAGAATCATATAAAATTGCAATACCTTAAAAATTCTCAAATTTAATGCAGTATGTGATATTTGCAAGTTTCAGGAATATAGTAACAAATAAATGAAAAGGTATTTATCATCTCATTATCTCAATGTCCAAGACTATAATTTTTTCTTTTTTTAATATTAACCATCGTTAAAAATCCTGCCTCGCAAAGATGAAATGACATAGAAAATAACGTGTTTTTGTTAAGACCTGGCATTCATCTGTAAAAGAGATCTGGAATCATTCCGAATGGACTCCCTCCGAAAACCATTGAGGCGTAATTTACATGCTATTCTAATTGATAAGGAACTCCATTTCTCTAATTATTTACTTTATCTTAAACAATGAATTTTGATATTACCTTCATTTATCAATTAGTAAGGCCGAATGATTCGTATAATGGGAGAGAAGAAGTTCGATCATATATTAGAAAATAATAGAATGAATGACAAACTACTTAAGAAGACTATCCTTTGACGCATTCATTAAATTTATATAAAATAAATAGAATTAATGTCAGTTGTTACAACTGAAATTGACTTACTTAAGAGAATACGATACGTGGTACCCCAAAATAGATATTGGTGAAAGGCGCTGCATGCAACATCGCGGATGTGGGTATATAAGTGTTTTTAAATATGTGTGATAAATGTCTGTTAAATTCGTGTGAGGGTGCATCGAATTCGTATGAAACCAAAATCTTGGTGATCTTCGTATTTAAATGCGTCTTCGGAAGGGATTCAGGATCGCCACAAAGTGTCCTTCCCTCTAAAATACAGAAAACATTCCTGAGCAATCAAGTGTGTAATGTCCCTCTAAGAGTCTTTCAATTGTAAATTCAAAGAGTCAAAGAAGGATCATCTTAAATTAAAACCCACAAATCCATGATCGTTTGGATCATGTACCACTCAGTCTAGTAGATTGCTTCATTTTAATAGCGGTTCAGTATATATTAAGTTAACGATGCCACATGTATAAGTAAAAAGTCTTTCATTCGGTTTTACTTATAAAAACAACAAGTAAAAATTATTAGCCATCAAGAAGCTATTGTTTTAGTTAACCCAAAAATGTCGTACCAGACCATTTTTCAAAAAATTTTCTTATTTTTACGTTTATTTTTTATGTCTGCTTTCATCAATAACGAACTTAATTTTCAAAAATACGTCATAATAAATTTCTCCTGAATTTTTTTATTGGATTGAAATGAAATATATGTTATGAATGTCTGATACCTACTTCCACTACTAATGAATTCAATTTTTAAGAATATACCATATTAAATTTCCCCCAATTTTTTAGTGGATTGAAGCGAAACAAATTTAAAAATTAAGTATTTTATTTACTTATCGATTTTTATGTATTATCTTAAATCACATGTAAGCTGGAATCAAGATATAACTGAAAGTAAATAACATTATCCAGAATAAAAACAGCTGTGAGGCAAAAAAAATTTTTAGCCATCTAAGGGGCTATTGTTTTAGGTGGATCACTTTTGGCATACCAGATCACTTTTCAACTTTTTATCGTTTGCTTCAATTTTAATTACATTTGATTTAAATATATTCAATTTTATAATTTATCGTTTGCTTTAATTTTAATTACTGGTAGCTGACATAATATTCAAATGAATAATTCATCATTTGCTTTAATTTTAATATAGAAAAAGTTTACTATTGTCCATTTCTCGATATTTCATCGTTTACTTTAATTCTTATATTTAATTGAGTAATTTAATAATAATTATAAAAGAAAGTGATCCTTGGGTGGCTAAATCTGTTCTTTGTAAGACTTTGCATTAAACTTTTAAAATTTTATTGGTTTCACTTCAATCCAATAAAAAAATTAGGGGAAATTTATTACGACATATTTTTAACATTTCATTGATTTTCCATTCTCAATAACTTTTAATTGTATATTTGAATTTTTCGCTAACAACGGAGGGCATTAAGTTATACTCCTGATTAATTTTACCAGTGCTTTTGGCCATTATAATCCTGTACCTAAATATTAATAAACTATCTCATTGAATATATTTTTATGTTAATTTAAAATAGTCATAAGGAAAACAAAATGTCTACCTTTGTATAATCAATGTTTGAAATGATTCTTTTTTATTAATTAAATTTAATATTTTTAAATATTCCCAGATATTCCTTTTTCTAATCTACATTTCTTTTGCTCCACAAATATACAAAATATTAAAATCACAATAGACATTTATTTCAAATTTTGTGTTGTTTTTTGTTGCTTGACTAGGCAGGATTGAATCACCTCCCGAAGATTTTTTTTTTTTTCTTTCAGTTTTAAATATATTTTTTTTCATTTACAGTTAGTTACATTTAAAAATAATATATATAATATTTATTTTCATAGAAAATATCGAGCATTCCTAATTTATATTCTTTTTATAAAAAAAGCGTAACCCTAAATCAATTTCATGATCTATTAATCGAGATAATATTATGTTTACCTTAAAGAATAACCCCTCATATACTTTAAATACTTGCCCTTTTTTAGAAATTAGAACTTAAGATCTTTTTACACGAAAACTTCTTATATTGGTATTCATATATTCTGCGAAATAATATTATCTTATCAAAATGTATTTAATGCTAATGATGTACAATACTGGCCAAACATTACTCGTTGTAAACATAAGTACATTTCTTTGCAAGGTAAATTAATTTTAATTACAAATATTTACAAGCGGTGTTTTGTAAGCATTTTACAGGATTATGCAAAATGTATGCCTCTATTTAATCATGTTCTTTTTCTATTTTAACTTACCATTTTCTTTTCAAAGGAAAGGGCCAACACTATTTATTGTAAATGAATATTAAATTCTTAAGCTTTCTTCTTATAAAAATAAATTTAAAATATTAATTCTTAAATGAAAAAGTAATTTCAATTCTTTTATTTTAAGAATATAGTAATAAAATATACACCAAATCTCTTAATAGAACAATACAAGAAATTTTAGTCAGATCTTATTTTGGGAAGGGGGTGACGATTTGAGAAATTTTTAGGATGGTAAGTCTCCCAGCTGGTTCTCATTACATATGGAAACCATTCAGATTTTTCCTGTCAATCCTATAAAATCTATAAAAATGAGTACATTTTTTTGCGATTTAAAAAAAAATTGTGTCAAACCACCCCCTAAAATAGGATTTTACCACATTATTTTTAAAAAAAATTGGCAGTCAAGAATAGACATTTCTTCAAGCAAATAAATATGTGTGTTGAATTTATTTTACAAAATCAAGTTTTAGCACACTCTAAAATTACTAACAGACTTTCTGTACCCTAAAAATCATCTCTTAGATTAAAAAAAGTGTCAATTTCAATTAAGTCGATATATCAATGAAACTAGGATGTATTGTGTAAGAGACCGCTTTTCCTCCTTGTGAGGAACTTTAATACCATACATATTAAAAACAACACACACGCTTTTTCACATAAATTTAATTACTAATTTTGGTTCTAAAATTTCCTGTAACAAATCTCTTGGTCAAGACAAATAAATGTAAGAGTTTTCTAACATTTTTAATTAAAACAAATAAATAATTATCGTGCACCATTAGTACAATACGAGGTTTACATTAGTAAGTAAAACAAAAAAAAATACAAAGTAGTAAAATAAAGGCCAATTTACAAATCAAAATTTATGAAATAAGATCAATGAAGTTTCTAAAAAATCAGTGAAGTTACAAAAAATATTAATGAAAATACAAAAGAAAACGAAGGAAGTTACATAATCAAATTAATAAATTAACAAAGCATTATGAATACTGCTTTACTTGAAACCAGTTGGAAATCCTTTGAAGCTCAATTAATTTTTAGAGAAGGGTACGGGTTATGTCTGTTAAGATACCAGATTAAAATTATCATAACCAAAAAGAAACTGAATGATTTTAAAACGTATAAAAGTGATGGTATGTTTTTTTCTAAGTGGAATATCCGGGAAAAACTACTTCGTCATCACAAAAAGAGCTAACTGAATGTATAATTTGTCACAGGGTGTGACAACATTTTCTTCGACATTTTTACTATAGAAGAATTTGGCAATATTAACTGAGAAATAAACACCTGGTTTGGTAGCAGTCTAGCCAAAAAATCAGACCTGTGACATTATGACATTATTACAAGACGAAATATTTTTCAGAGTTCGGAAGAAAGGGAATGGGAAACAATCAAAAGCTTAGAAACACTTTTATGATGCACCATTCATTTGATAGTATGAACATTACTTAAAAGTTTGGCAATAAAAGCAGTACATTCATCACGAATTCTGAATTAATAATGTTTAATTTAAAAATCCTTATTAAAAACTACAAGAGTAAAACCAACATGGTTATTAATTTTGCTGCCATTGTTAAAGCAAACAGGTGGAAAATCTTCAACTTTACTGTGGTAGCTAATTGTGTGGACGGCATTCCGCTCTGATGAATGAGGGGGATCTGAAAGAGGTATTAAGCAATGGTAGTTTGACCAAATGTCACAGAGAACTGTCTTTGAAAGCAAAATTTTAGGAATATTTGTTCTTTATTTTTTTTCTTCTTTTTTACCAGAAAAAGAAGAAAAAATTATATGCAATACATTTAAAATAATGCTAATGAATCAAAGATATTATACGCGTGCATTTTTCTTCTTTCATAATTTTCCGATTTTTCTAGGTAAAAAAAATTAATCTCATATTTTATCCAACCACATTTAACTAATTATTAAAAACTATAAAAGCGGAAAATTTAGTACTTTAAAAAAAATAATATACCAGAATAATTTCTTCAATTTTCTACGTAATATCCATTTAACCATTCTTAATGTTTAAAGATGCAATATTCTTTGAATAATAGTTACGGAATAACCCTATTTTTGCTCTTGCTTTCTTTCATAATTCTAATAATTTTAATGTTTTCATAATTCAACTTTTATCGAATTACATTTTAAGCAATTCCGAAAAGATTCTCTTTCAGGTCGATTTAAACTTAGAATGAATTATTAATCGAATTACTTCTTCCGCATCTTCAAATTTAAAGCACGCGAATAATGACGAATATTCCAGTGCATAAAAGGGATAAATTATCGGCTTTGAAACGTGCTTAAAAGCAGTTTTCGCACGGGTGGCTGCGCTAGCTTTAACCGTAATCCTGATAATGTTCGTCGCTAATTCGATTGGAGCGCTACGATCGCCCGCACAGTCGTTGCCATTCGAGCGTGCACTAAAACCTGATGGAATTATATCTCCGATGGCGAAATAAATTCGGCGCCATTTTACCCTAGAACTCGAAATTAGTTGCTTCTAAATGATGGGTAATTTGGCGGGAAAAGGGAAAGAATTTATTTGAGGTTTTGGAATACTTTCCAGCTAATCTTTGGCGAATTGACGAAGAGATAATTATTCAAAAGCGAAGAGACGTATGGTTGCAATTAGGCGCTAAAGATTTCGGCTTCTTTTTCTTTGTCGCTGTTTTACAGGAAGAGGATTTGAGACGTATGAGGTTCTTATTTCGTCGCAGGGTAAAGTTGTTAGGCGCTATTTGTTTGCGGCCCTTTGTTTGAGACCTCGAAATAAGCTTCAGTGGGTAAATTTTGTGTTTGTTTTCCAGAAAACCATAAAGAAACATGAAAGAGGAGGCTTATCAATTATTTTGCGTTCAGAATCCATTTTCAACATTGATTGTAGGAAGACAATAATTTTAACAAGGAACGAAGCGTAAATTTCGAAAGAGGATTAAAGTGATTAAATATTTTTTCCAGTTCCATTGAATGAATCAATGCTATTTCCGCAATTTAAATTAATTGTAAATTTCCGTTTGATTATATATTTGTTTTGATAAACATTGCCTTTATAATACATTTTCGAGAATCGGAAATAATAATGAACAATGAGAGAGAAATATAGTGACGGAAAAGCACAGCTGTGCATTTCTTTGAGGACTTTTAAAGCGAAAATGGCCCAAATTTAAACTATAGGGGAATAAAAAAAAAAGAGGAAAAATTCATTCTAATCATTTCTATTACTGTAATCGTTCATTAATAAGGTCATTGTTTGTTATACCAAAACGTAAAATAAACTCTAGTTGTGTATGAAATATCGAGAAAAAGCTTCTACCTATTTCTTACAAAAGTAAGCTCTTTATATTTCTTAATAAAAGTAGTGATAAACAATTTTGTTTCCTTTGATAAGTGATTTATTAAAATGAGGCAACAATGTTAATGAAAACTGAACTACAAAACAAACTAATATTCTAAATTCAAATAAATATTCTGCTTTTTACAATTAATGATATTATTGAGTCACAGAAATTTATACTATGTGATTTTGTGTATATATTTGAATTGGATAAAATTAACTGAGAAAAATAGGAAATTGAAAGACCACAACAAACGGAAGAAATTATAGATTTAATCAACAAAAAAGTTATGCATACATTATGATATAAGAATTCTAGCGATACTCATTCCTGGTAATGGCGCAAGAGCCTGATTCAACTCTTGCACCAT
>BMAW01083418.1:237144-259131 GCA_019974015.1 Nephila pilipes
TATATATATATATATATATATATATATATATTGTTCGTATATATATATATATATATATATATATATATATATACGAACGTGAGATGACGCTTCCTTGCAGTAGTTCTCTTGTGAAGGAAAGGAAATATTATTTATACAGAGATGTGTTCAGTAAGCCGAGGAAAGCTTAAGAAGTGATCACTTGACCTTGGCGACATGACAAGAAATTTAGCGACATATAAAAAGACGTGAATGTGCTGGAACCTATGCAAAATATCGATTGAGAAGAAAGTAACAAACTTTCCTGGATTTTGCCATGCTACTCCATACCCAGTGTATAAATACGCTAAGAGCCTCAGGCTGTCTTTGTTGCGGAGATCAATCGGGAAATCGACTGGAAGCTGTCGGCATTCCGAAGTGAAGCGGTGAATTTATAGAGAAGTATCGTGTATCTGTCAATGTCCGTAGTAAGAGTTAGTAAGTTGGTGAGTTATACGTTGCTAATATAACTGTGACTGTCCTTAAAAATGCTGCTTTGTTCCTGTATCTGCGTCACTAAACATTTTATAAGTCCTGTGTTTTCCGTTTGTCTTGAAAGCACAGGACTTGTACAGATTAGTGACCCAGTGCAGGAAACTCTGCTGCTTGTGTGTCATCCTGAAGACTTGTGAATAAAGCGTCATTTGTCGTTATCCTACATGAATATATATATATATATAATACTATTGTTATTTTATTTAACGAATAAATTTTTCACAATACATATTATCGCAATACAATTATCATAATTTATATGCATGAAAAATTAATTACTACGAATATTACATGTATAAAAAAAATTTTTATGTTCATTGCATGAAAGTGTAACACATAGTATATCAAAGGTTTAAAATACCTCCAAAGTATGAAGCAATAATTAATATACCCATCACAAAAATTCTATAGCACGTATTATTAGAGAAAAATAGTTTTATATTACAGAAATAATAAAAGTATTTTAATACAATAATATAAGAAAGAAATAAAATATATATTTAAAAAGAGACGCTTGCATTGGAAAAAATTATGCAATACGTTTCCATCCTTAGTTTAGACAAAAAAAAAAGAAAAATGTTTAATGTTTCTTAAAGACACTACTTTCAGACACAGACATGGACACAAGAATGGTTAAAAAGTTTCTTGCTTCTGACGACAGATAGCGTAAGTGTCTACAATGGCTTTGCCCCAGTCTGTTCAACTGGGCCAAAGCAAATACAACATTGATTTTTAGGTTAGTTTGGATAGAGCAGTCTCTGAGAAGTTGCCGTCATTATTTTGTGTACAGTTTTCATCGCTGCTCCAGAAACCAAGTAACAGCACAATCAATGGGTTGATTCCGGTAAATCTATTCCAAAGAAGACATGGACAGCTTCATCGGCAGTGAAGTAGTTATTGCGACAATGTTTTGGGATGCGTAGAGCAACCTACTCACGGACTTCTTAGAGAAAAGGTTTTTAAGGTCAACGGACAATAGTACGTGTCAATGGAAAGTACTACCGTGATTTTTAACATTGATATATATTTTCCACTCTCCGACCCCACTTCCATTTTTTTTTTCTATTTCTAACACCCCAATTCCCATTACTAACACGGGTACTTTCTTTGTCATTCCTGTTGATTTTATAATAACTGAGAGAAAACTAATTCTTTTTCTTCTGTTCAAGAAACAAAAGAACTTAAGTTAAAAATATAACAATGTTGCTTAATTGTTTAAAAATCATTCGATATATTCTGAAATCATTCTTTAAATTATTTTAGAAACGATCGTCATTTTTCAAAGCACAGGTAACCTGAGATAATGCCTTTACAGTAGAGTTTATTAAACAAACATGGAACAATTTTAATTAATTTAGTAGAAAGGGGATTAATTATAATTTCGTTTTTAAACTGTGCCGGACTGTTACAATGTTGTGTGTTGACCCGATAAGCGTGGAAGTAATGCCTGCGAAAACATGTCGGGTGAGCTGTTTAATTAAAGAGTTTATGCAAATACAGATTTTTTTTTTTCAACTACTTTCGTTTGCATCGAATGTTATTTCATATAACAATTTATCGAAGTAAATGTGATAAGTATTCAGTTTTTTATTGTGTTCTCTTGTTTTCGCCGATTTAAAGATCTTGCTCATTTAACTTAAGCTTTATTCAAGGAACAATGAAAATCCTTGTTTTGGTGATTTATTTGAGAGTTAACATTATTCAATGACTTTTTTCAGGATTTCAGTGAGCAAAGCTGATTGAATTATTTGATATCAATCGAATACAAGTAACGTGTTTACAAAACACCTTAATGAACTAGAACGATGTATCATTCCAGTAAACTTGCACAACTGGAAATAATTTTCGCTTTTAACCCAATAAAAATAAAGAAAGGTTTTATCTTAATTAAGCCCTCATTTACAATAAGTAAATCTATTCTAAAAATCTTCTTAATAGAAGACTCAAATCTCTCCAGTCAAAATAATTAAAGAGTTAGCTTTTCGTACAATTTATTTAATGAACCTCCAAAAGTACTATCCGAAATTTCTTAAGACATTTATCTCATTGAGACATAAGGTGTAGAATGCCATGTTCTTAAAAATCCTTGAGCTGCTGTTTTAACCCATGGGGTGACTGTGGTAACTTAGTGGTTATGGTAGCGCACCCGTTTGGCAGGCGTTGCTTTCCTCGAGTCGTAGATTCGATCCCTGAAGTCGCTAAAAACCCGCCATGTAGTGAGGCTGATGTACGTTAAATCTGATTGAGGTCCCCAGTCCTATGGTTGGCATTCTGTGGAAATTTGCAGAGGGTTGTGTCAGCTCAAGTTTCGTCCTCGTCATTTGACCGAGGCTCAAAATTACAAGTTTCGTCATCAATAACTATCGTGTTGCTTTAATAAACAATCGTTATCATCATTGAATTGATGGCATGCGTAATTTTTAGCTTCACCATCCATTTGAAAACGTTGTCCTACAGAGCTTTTTTCAATTTGCCAAAAATGTAGAAATTACATAAACCCCTGATCATCCCACTTGAACTTCTGTTAAAAGTTCTTTGATTGCGTTGCCGTGCAACATAGCAACACCGCAAGAGAACTTATTATGAAGTTTCGATTTAATTTTCTTTTTAAGTAACAAATATATTTAACAATATTGTTGGGCATTGATTGTAGCTCCATACTGCAAGGATTCCAGAAGATCTGTGTCTTGCGATCGAAGAACAAAAGCACTAAAATGAATAGAATAACCCGCTACTCTCACCGTCCTTTTCACATTAATCTAAGGGGTTCTGGTCACTAACTCACGGCTGGCATTGTTTCTGTCGAGTATTGGGTTCGATTGATGATATCATTAAAGACCAGTTGCGTGTCGGGGCTGATGCACGTTTTATTCGTCAAAGTTCCGTCTTCCTGAAGGCGTGATGGAGTTTCGAGAGGAAGTTGCTAACTCAGGTGTTATCCTCATCATACGATCAATGCCGAAAATTACGAGTTCAGCCGTCAATAGCTCTCCTGTTGCTTCTTAGTCCTAAATTAATAATTAGTCAATTAATTATCATCCATTGCCAGACGTGTAACGCTACCTAGCGAAAGAATGCTCTCTGATAGTTTTCGTCAAATTTCTCTTAACGTGCACCAACCCCGTTACGCTATGAGTTTTTAGTGGCATGAGGACTCTAACTCTCTGCCAGAATGAAACACCGGTCATAGTTACTTCGTCCAGATCTACTAGCGAACCATGGTCCGGAAAAAGAGCCGTTATAAATTGCAAAAATGTTTACACCTTATATAAACGGAGGTGTAGTGGTTAGCATGTCTGACTGAACTTATGAGTACTGCCGACCAAAGTTCGATTACCGTTGTCTTTGGATTGAGTAGCTGATCATGGATCAACACAGCCATTCATCACTTAGGGATCAATAAATAAGTACCACGCTCGCTTCGGAAGTTGACTTGAGGTCCAGCATCGATGCACCTACTCTGCCTATGCACTAGCTTATACTTAGCACCCAAGCTTAAATCCTACAGAAACGGAGAATGATGCCCCCTGATGGACGTTTTAGGCCCGGCCAGACTCCAATTTATAAACACGCGAACTTAAATTCAGTTTGGAGCGTCTGAAGAGTATTTCCAGCTTATATTCTAATATTATTGGGCAAAAATAGTCTAATTATTAATTAATTATTAATGTTATTAAACCGACACTTATTAAAAAATCATTAGTAAAGTTTTATTTCAATATGTAGGGTATCTTTGTACCCTTGCATTTTACAAAAATGTAAAAAAAAAAAAAAAATGTTTGTTAATAAACATTCACTTTTACCTGTGCTGAGATTTGTTCACTACCAGTTTTTTGTGTGCGAAATTTAAAAGAGTGAAAGAGAAATTCATAAGTAAATCGCCAAAAACATTTTTCTTGTTTAAATTCTGACAGGTAACAAGCGAGGTTCCAGCAATGTTTTAAATTAAGATTTCTTCACTTTTCTCATTTTAACAACAAATTTAAATTTAGATGTTCCTTTTGTATATCCTCGAGACGGAAACATAACCGTATTTTGGGGAAGTTTATTTAATTTTTTAATGACTTTTTCTGAAAGGCAACTGAAAAGAAAAGAAACGTAAGAAGAGTTGGCATTTTATTTCTTTAACTGTGCATTTTTTTTCTAGAAAAATAAATCCAAGGAAATCATTTGTTTCTCTCGGCTTTTTAAGAATAACGACTTTTTTCCAACCAGGTCCTCTTTCGGTTTTTGTTTGCTTTATTTTTTTTAACTGCGACCTCGTTAAAATTCTTTTTTTCCATAAATTCTAGAATGAAAAAAAGTAATTATTAAAGTAACGTCTTACTACTGACATTTTTTCTATCTTCTTTTTAAGAAGTTTTTGGAATATTCAAAAATAATGAGAGATTGGAAACAAAATATTTAAGCTATTTCTTTTCGTAAGATTAAATTTCATATCATTCCTCAGTTGAATTTATTTACGAATTTTTTCGACTTAGCATGTGACTTTAATTTCTTTTAGAAATAGTCATACAAATCTGCTGCCAGTTTTTTTGTCAAATTCTTTTTAAATTTTCATTTTTAATTTTAATAACGGAAGAAGTTCATTTTCTTGCAAAGTCATCTCAAAAGTCAAATATTTAATGAAGAATTTGAGAATTGACAATTTTTTTTTTACTATAGCTACAAAAAAAATACTCTTCACTGTAGTTCTGGCATAAAGGAAATTAAACATGTAAAAACTTTCTACAAAAATTTGCTTATATAGTAAAATAAATTCAAGAAGTGATTAACATTTTCCCTTTTCATAACTTTAGTTTCTATGAAAAATATATAACTCATTGTGAGGCACTGGCGCCCTCTAGTTATGTAGAGTCCTCCAGCGCCAGTAGCAAAAACGACGTAAACCCCAAAGGCGAAACATGCCTTGATGAGCGTTAAGCTCGCTGAAGGACTAAAGTCCATTCTATGTTTAATTTCTGTGTTTTGTATGTGTTTCGAGTTTGTAAAGTGTCGTCCTGTAATAAAAATGATTAGAAATGAATGCTCGTAATTAAATGAGACCATAAAAGAACGCGCGCTCTTATACTCATCAATAGTGCATCTATATAATTAGAAATCGCTTCGATTTTCACATTCTAATTTTTAATTAAGAATTTTTCCGTTTTGTAATGCATTGTATTACAAAATACGCTTACTTGAAAAGAAACTTCTCGATATATCTTAAATAGTACTAAGAATCTTTCGAATAGTAAATGTACGATTCTTATGCCTTAGTAATGTGAATTATTTTCCGACTTGAGATGAGATTTGTAGTTAGTAATTGGAATATTTTAAGACAATTCAATGTTTTATTGTATTGTGATTCATTCCACGTGGTCTAGTTATAGGCTATACCAAATAAACAAGGCAAGAATTCTTCTGAAATTCATAGACGATATAAGATTACTTATCTCTGTCGAGCTTCCCATACAATTTAAACGAAGGCCGGAAGAAACTTGAGGGGAATTATATATATATGGTTCAATTCAGAAATGCTTTGTGACCTTGTCAAACTTAAGACTCCTAATGTGACCATGAGAAATGAGATGTAGTAAAGATGGTTTTGACACCTTTACCTCTCTTAATGGTAAGGGCACCATCAGGACTTTGCCGGATATACCATGAGTAAATCGGAGAGCTCTTCCATAATTGATGGTTTGAAATTTTTATAATGTAGAAGGATGTCCTGCGATAAAAGGAGAAGTAATACAGATCGAGGTGTGTTGTTTTCCTTGGTGGGAGGTTTTCCTTATCTCGTGGTGGATGGATGTCGGTTGACCATACGAGATGATTTGAACCCAGGATATGTCGTTTCGGAAAAAACTCGTTCTGTATCTTTTGCAGTGCTCTCAGCGACCAAGATAAGAGGGATTATACCCGTCGGGCTGATTATTAAGCATTTAACCTGCTGCAGTTGTTCAAAAGAGCGGTCCCACCACATTCAGGGAAGAGTTTCTACCTTTAAGTAAGTGATGGACATCAGTTGATCTGAAAGTGATAGGAGGGGAGTAATTTGAACACTCGATCTGTTTGTCCAAAGCAAACATGTCTAGTCCTGTTTTGCAGTGCTCTTAACAACTGAGCCAATGGGAATCTCCCGCGGGTTTAGTTACTAGGCATTTTAACTTCTGTCGTCATCGTCGTTGAAGAGAGTCACCGCAAAAACTTTGAAAGACCAAAATATCCAGAGCACCTGATGACAGAACACTGATTTGGTTCCTTCACATTTAAACATTAGCAAGACTGAATGGAATGACCTTCATGCCTCGGGTGGCCCTAACAGTAATATAAACACTCTGATATCACCACCAATTCCTTCCACATTTACGCTTCCACAGAAAGATTTGCCTTGAATCGGGTCTCTTGTACATTTAATCTGTCAAGGCCCTAAGTCTTCTCGTTTCTGCTGAGAGGAAGTTTGTAAAGGGAGGTATCAGCTTAGCAGTCATCCTAGTTACTTGACCGAGTGAATGAGTGTTAGTGGAGCTTAGTAGCAGTATAGTCAGAAATATCTATGTCACGTCAAACAAGATGTAACTGTGATATCGACTTTTGAAAAATGGAAATAAGAAAACTTGATTGACAAGAAAGAGGACCGAAATAGAGAAGGATCGCTAGGGTATCCCGGGGGGGGGGCTGTTTATCAGAAATAACAAATATCATGGGAGAGTAAATCTCATTAGGATGACTTGGGGTCATGATTTCCTTTCCTACATAAAGAAGAAAAGCCACTGAGGGTCATCACTTGATAATGGTTCAAAATTACAACATCCGTTCCAATACCTCTCGTACAGTTTCGAATTTTCTTATAATTTCAATAATAAACAATCAAATAAATAAATCAATTGCCTACGGACAGTCCCTCGCCACAATAAGGTAAATTGAAACTCTTATGAGGGAGAGACCTTTTTTTATTCTTGTAGTAATGAAATTATATAAATTATCGTTATTTAACATGGTTTATTTAATTTCCAATAAATTTTGAACATAGATTCAAGATAACTCTTGACTGACTGAAATCATATATAAAATTTTATGACGTATAAATATAGTGCCATAAACGTCTTACTAAGAAGTTTCTTCTATTTCCTGTGACCAATGTATTTAAACTTAAGTAATAAAAAAATATTAATTTGTTTCTATTTCATAAGTTTTTTCTTATTAACTCTTTACCCAAAAAATATTTCCTTTAGTAGAATAACACATAAATAACTGATACGGTTCATCTGTCAATTTTCTTACAAATAATTTTTAAAAATATACCCTTATACACATATTCAAAATATAGCTACATTTAACGTGAATTTATACACCAATTCAGTAAAATAGATAAATGAAAAACGAAATTAATTTCCGATTTCAAATTACTTCTGAAAATGTTTTTTTAAAATAATTTAGAATTTTAAATCTATATGATTCATACCTTATTTAATTCTATGCATCTTTATTTATTTAAGTATGGTTTTTATATTCGAAGTTTTTAAGCAAATTATCGATTTAATGCATTTTATTTCATAAAATATTTGAATCTGTTAGTTATTTCGCAATTTGTACGAAATTTTTGAATATATTCATAAAAAAATTACATATTGATTGGCGGTTATAATGGTTTTCGTATTTATAATCAGGATCATAAAGTGAGACTTGTTTGATTTAGAATACATAACTTCATGGGGGAAAAGTTGTTTACAGTAAACTATGTGGAATGGTGAGCCAGAAATAGCGATGCTAAGTCTGAGATGAAAAACAAATCACAGAAGAAAAATCTGGGCCAGACGTTCTTAATCTGCAGCAATAAAAGGCTAAAACTTTCGTTGACAGTAACTATTGAGTATATGTCAGAAAATGGCTAAAAATAAGACGCGGCAGAAAGGTCCGAAACAGAAAACTGTCATCATCATTGAGGAAGATAGCAAATTTTTCTTTTGCCTCTCTGGATATTCAGTGGCGGCAAATATTTAGTTACTTTGGACTAAAAATACTACTGCAATGACTTTGTCTTGCCAAAATTGGTAGAAAAATAAAACTGAAATCTCGTTATACCGTTTATTATTATCGATATATCTATAACAGTGTTAAACGGGAGAAGTCTGATTGCGAAAAAGAGCAATAAGTTTATTTAAAAGTTTTTGTTCAATCTCTCACTTTAACGTTCATAAGAGTTTGAATCATTATGATGTGATTGAAGATTGATTCAACAATTGTTTATTGATTAAGTTTCTTATTTAATTATTAAATATTGATATATATTTAAAAGATTGGGTGACCATTGGTGAATTTAGAAATACGCGAAGATTATTTTTATATTTATTTTTTCTGGTAATACCGAGATCCCAAAACGATTTGGAATGTTTTCTTGAGTTGTTAAATTATATTCTACTCGGCAATCAAATATCATCCAAAATTTTAACATGGATTGAAATCATTTAATGCATAAACATAAACACATCAAAAACAATATTTATAACTTAATGCGTTGCAGCTACTATCTTCCCATGTTGTGGCCACGGTAGCCTAATGGTCATAGTCACAAGCTCAAAGCCTGCGTTGTTTCGTCGAGTCATGGTTTCGAGACCTGATGCCACTAAAGACCCACAGTGTAGCGGGATTGATTCACGTTAAATCTAGTCTAGGGCTCAAGTCTTTCTGTAGGTGTGGTGTGGAAGTTTGAAAAAGGAATTTGCTACCTGAGATGTCATCCTCGTCACTAGGTAGAGGCCCAAAATTACGTAGTTTATTGCCAATAGCCCTCGTGTTGCTTCCCAGTGTGACATTAATAAATAATCACGTGACTTTGTTCATAATTCGACGGAGCAATGTAGGTGAAAATATTTTTGCTGCTCAGTCAAGTTAAGCCACTACAATGCTCATCGTGTTGATTGCCCAAGGTGATTCAAAGTTCCTTGTAGACAAATAAGTCAAGCTCTTGGCTCGTTATGCGTGACTGTATGGTTGTAATTGAGTGACAATTGATTTGAATGGTGCAAGAACCAGGGGGTTGCTATGGTGCGTCAAAAGTCCTCCCATTCACATGATGTTGAAGTTTGGAAATTGATTCCAGCTCTGGTGCCGTACTCGTCACTTGACTGAGATTCAAAATTAAGAGGTCCATCAATAGCCCTCATGTTTCTTCTTATTGCGACGTTATACTAAACAATCAAATTGAATCTTTCCGTGTTGAAGAAGATAAGTGTGTAAAAAAATTTGTATTATTATAACAAAAAACCTGATAAAATGTGTGTGCTTTTACTGAATTTTTTAGGATACGAAACACTATATAAATAAATTTTTAAGGCTCAGTTGTATTCGCTTAAAGAAATTCAGAAACTAAAATGCTTCGAATTTTTTTTTTTTAAATAGAGGGCGCTTCGCTGATTCCGTAGGTGTATTATCTGAGTATTTGATAAACGAAACGTTCCAAATTTGAATTTCAAAATTTAAGACAAAGGTGGCAAACCATAAATAAAAATATATATATTTACGTTTTCCTCAAAAATGTTCTTTTAGGGTTCTGGTATTCTTTCTTCAAAATCTTTATCCATGGTACAGATATTTTGCACATTATGAAATGAGGATTTTTCCTGTACAGAGAAGATATTTTTTCAAATGAACATTCACTAATTTTTAATGTGATAAATATTTGTATACAAATTATGGAAAATTTTAATGTTTGGAAATTTTATTGAATTTTAATTTTAGAAACAATAATTAATTTTAGTGTATAGAATGTTTTATATATATATATATATATAACTACCATGTAAATTTTTTAAAATTATATATGTAGTGTATTCTTAATGCAAGATGTATCTAAAAATAAGTACACGACTTGTACAAGTATAAATTAAGCTATTAATTATTAATAGTTAATTCACAATTAATTATATTTACAAAAATGGATTTTCTTCTTCAAAAAATGATACACAAATATACAAATACCTAAATATTAAAATAAGATTTCTATTGCTTTTAATTTTAAAAAAATGAAGTTTATTTAAATTTGCCATGAAAATATTTTTTTACCTTATGAAGAAGGCATATCACTTATTATGAAAATTATAAACCTTTCTTTAGCGAATTGTTTGTTTGTTTTATTTTTCTTTATTACAATAAAGAACATTGATCATCAAATAAACAATGCGATATTTTGCTTGAATCTCTCTAGATTCGAAAAATCGGTAATATTGATACCTTGTAATTTCATTTATGCTTTTAATAACAAATCTTGTGATACATTTTATTTCATCATTGATATGTTTATAAGATTATTATTGTTGACGCATCTTTTATTAGACTGTTGATATATTTATTTGATTAGTTTGGAATCATATTTTATTAGATTTCCTCAAACAACAGTTAATTACTTTTTATTTTTTCGCAGTTTTGTTATAAATGAAAATATCAACAAAGCCATTGCCAACAACATATTCTCTTAACTGTTAACCATATTATCGTTCTGTGTGACGCATATACCTTATTGCTATCAATCCAATTAATGTAATATAATAAAACAAATTATGAAAGAACAACTGAAAATGAAAAGTAAAGATATAAGTAATGAAATGATGAAAATTGCGTTAGGTGCTTCATCTTTCAGTCTTAATTAATTTCCAAATAATTCACACTGCCTAATTAAGACTTAATATTAAAAAAAATTAGAAATATTCAATTAATACATTTCAATCCCAAAATTAAGATGAAATGATTCCTAAGCAATGAAGTTGTTTACAAGAATCCTTCCTTGAATCAAATTTGACAAAGGATTGATTTTGTTCTTATGAGTCAACTTTACTTTTAAATCGTTTATAGTTAATTAATCTTTTTTGTTATCTTTATTATTTTCTTAAGTGTTTGTATCCTTTATGGCATAATTCTTAAGCTTAATAAGAATATTTTGAAAATTATATATATATATATATATATATATATATATATATATATATATATTGTGTTTTGGTGTATGTATTTTCAAAAATGCCATACACAATAAATCCTTGTTCAGATGCGTTCACGTGGCTGCTGTAGCCTTGTAGTCACGGTTACAGACTCGAAGGCAGCGTTGTTTTCATCTAGTTGTGGATTCAAGCCTTAATGCCATGAAAGACCTGCAGTTAAGCGAAAGTGATGGATGTTAAATTTGGTCGAGGTCCCATATCTTCCCATTGGAGGATTGTTAAAGCTTGAAGAGGGAAGTGCTAACTCAGGTGTCTTCCTCACCATTTGACCGAGGCTCAGAATTACGATGTCCATCGTCAGTAGCCCTTATGTTGTTTCTCAGTACGACGTTGATAAACAATCACATCGCCGTAATAGTTTCAGTTTAATTCAAAAGTACCTATAGACCATTCGCATAGTGGGATTGATTCATGTGAAATATTTCGATGCTCCAAAATCTTCCGTTGTTGAGGTATGGGAGCTTGAAGTGTAAGTTTCAAGTCCAGGTGTCATTCTCATCACTTGATGGAGACTCAGAATGATGTTAGCTGCTGGCCACAGTTCTTGTGTTGCTTCTAAGTGCGACGTTATAAAGCATTCAACCAATTGAACAAATTTAATGTATTACATTACCAAATGATGTTTGAGGAGCTAATTATGAATCGGAATCTCTAACAAAGTATATGGATAAAATACAATAACTTTTCTCTTATTTAATATGCTTGAATTTATAAAGGTTAGAGTGCTTTTGTTCGAAAGGAACAGGTTGCTTACCAACTTTCAACAAGTGAAAAGATAAATTAATATTAGAGTGTTTGTATATCTGAAATTAGTTTTGAATTTAAACACGTGCCACGCCTTAGAGAAAAATATTTCTGTTTGCCTTTTTTCTCAAAGTGTGATTTTTTAGAATTCTAGTATACTTTCTACAAAATCTACTTTATTCGTAGTGCTGACATTAGGCACGTTTTAAAATGAGATTATTACTTATACAGTGAACATAGTTTTTGTTTCTGTTTAACACTTTTTTTCTGATTAACCATTTTTAGGTTTTGCTGATATTTATGTAAAAATTATGGAAATGTTGAATCATAAAATTCAAAAAATTTTGAAATATTACTAAATGTAATTTTTGAAGTTGTAATTATGCTCAGTGTTTTAAATGTCATGTTTATAAGTATTGTGCCAGTTTTTATGTACATAAATGCAGCAGATTTTCTGTAAGATGTACTTAAAGATAAGTACATTACTTACACATGTTAACACAGCTATTGAATATCAATTATTCATACAAAATTATTTACACGTATAAACGCGATTTTCTTTTCTTAAACAGATGCAAAAATATATAAATATTTCATAGTTAAAATAGGACTTACATTGCTTTTAATGTAAAAAAGTGAGAATTTTTAAATTTTTCATAAAATGAGCGAATTTTTCATATATGTCTCACCTTAATAAAAATATGTAAAGTACCTATTTTAGTCCACTATACCTTTTCATTCCATCCCTTAACATATCGTTATATGTCATGGCAGAGGCGAAGACATTCTTAACTCAAATAAACGTTATTAAAATGGAACTACCTAGAAATATTCAAATTATAACGTAATATTCCACGCACGTTTCGTCACCATTGTCTGATCCATCGCGGTATCAAAGTACCTTTGTCTTCGATTCTTCTATTCAAACAGACTGCACTCGAATCTAGTCTTCCGGAAATGTTCTCTTTAAGTGTAAACAACTCAACTCGACTCGAGAATCGAATTTCCATCGAAACTTTCGACGGATTTGCCTTTCACGCTCGACAGAGTCCTCAACATTGGATACCTCAGCGAATTTTCAGTACCAGTAGAGATATATCCATCGGTGAGCAAGAGAGTGAACTTCTCTTTCGAAGATACTATTGTTGGGTGTGAAAATATAACGCCTTGCTTAATGTTTCTCCCTTCGGTGTATTTGAGAAAGGGAAATTTCTCCCTTAAGAGAAATTCTCTTTTGTTTAATTAATGTTCTAATATTCTCAATGGAAAAGGCTAATTTATAAGTAGAATTGAGTGTCAATTACGTATAGTGGTTAGTTTGGGAACTTAGATCACAATTCAGCAAGACGTCATACCATGTAGAAAACGCACAATTTTGTATAATTACTTTTTTTAAATTATTTGCTGCATTGTATTATAAGGTTTATTGAGTATAATGAATTAATATATAGCGACATTGTGTTATTTTCCCTCTCCAAATTAAAATGCTTTTTTTAAAGAACTCCGCAATAAACATTTTCTGCGCCCAAAAGATCTTGGTTTTTATTTATGTCACTTTAAAGAAGTATTAAAATCGTTCGAAACTGAGGAGAATCATCAATTTTTGCTCAATTATTACATACAGTATTGTTATCAACCGATCACTGGAAGGGCCTTTTTTCTACTAGTTAATTCCGAATTGCACATTTTCTGACAGTACCTCAGATGTCTCTCCCACTTTTAAAACATAGTCTTTAAAGTGTAATTTTCGGCATATTAATTTAATAGTTGAAACAATTATTATGTCTTCTCTTAAACAATACAGTATAAGATAAATATTATATATGATATTTTGTAAAATATTTAATAAAAATATCTAAATTAATACCTACAATTTAAAATTTTATGAAACATTTATTACTATATTTATCTAAAAATCTTTTTGCACATGATTTTCTTAAAAACGTAGAATTGCACATATTTATCTTTAGAATTATCTAGCCATCGTTTTTAAGTCATTTCAGTAACAAACTTTCTCCGAATTAAACAAAAACAATAATTAGATCAGCAATAATTTGATCGGTAGCTTTTTCCCACTTTATGTAAGCTATTTCACGGTACCAATACTTTCATCTGTATGCTATAAAAGTAAGTAAATTTTGCCAGTATGTATAGTTTGTAACTCACACGGTGCCAGAAAGTGATACTCAACTCGTCAATACGCGCCGGGGGAAAATTTCTCTGTGTGAGTAGAGCTCAATTGTAATCATTTTGGTCGCAATTCTTCTTACGAACTGGACTCGTTTGTGCTCATTTAAATGTGCTGTTATAATGCGAGTTGGGATCGCTTATGACCACAAAAATCTTCAGTCTACTGAAGAAAGACCTCATAATGCAAAGTCATAACTGTAGACTTTTCATCTTCTCGCTTCCTTGCTACCACAAGTGAGGGTTTTGATGTTCAGTTCCGCTTAACAAGCAGCAGTCCTTAGTATTTCATTAGATAGTTATTTGGTGGAACAGGACTCGAAGCCGCGACACGTTTAAGGTCGTGAATTGATTCTACCACAAATCCTTTCCCTTTAAGGAAAAAAAAACTCTCCAATTTTCAGAAATAGAATTGGAGTTTGTAATAACTTTTTCTTTCATTAAAAGGCATTTTTTCGTTTCTCTATTAAAGATTTAAAGTTGTATTTACTTAATATTAACAATTTCGCATCGGGATGTTTTTCCTGAGACTTTCATATAAATCAGAATTGAATGATGCAGAATTATTTCCACATCCGTAAATATTTTTATAATCAATGCTTTTTATTGAAAATTTCAGGGGTTGTACATAAGTAGTTATTAATTTTGTATTTTAAGTGTCATAGATAGTGGAATAATTTCTTTTTTGTAATTGTACTTTCCAGAACTTGGTTACTCTAAAATTATAAGTCCAAGAAATCGCTTCATTGCACTGTGACAATATCAGTCCACTTTGATGCAGAATTCAAACAAGTTAGTAACTAAACATGAATTTATTTAGATTTCATAGTAATCAAAAGCACAAAACATTTCTAACTATGTCTGTGAATTTAATTCCCACCTATGCTTGAATCTAATTATAAAAATTTAACATGGTATTTAACCATTAGGAATCATTCGAGTTCGAGTCCTTAATCAAAATTTAACCCATTATCTTGCACAGCCGACTGGTTACAAATTGCACATTTCAAGTCCATTATTACGTTTCCGACTGTGAGACGGACTGAGGAGCTGTAGTTTCTTCTTACTGTTTCCTTCTTTCTATCAATGGATGATGACAAGTTATAAGCCATTTGAAAGCTTAGAAATCGGTCAATTGAATGGTGTGTAACACATATGATTCATGTCTATAGATTGCGAGTTCAAAGATATTGTTTTTGGTGATTTTTCAAAGTGCGTAGTCGTAAAAATAGCGTACTTTAAAAATAACTCTGAGATAGAATTTAGATTTTTTTTCCTTCTTTTCATAAATTTTTTCTAATTCTATTAATTTTCTTAAATCTTATTTTCTGAACATTGTATAATTATTATACGCTGGACTATGGGGCAAATTATTCATAAATCAATGGGTAAAAATGGAGATTTAGTTCAGTTATCCTTTTGCAGATCCTAACTAGCCTCGATCCTATAGCTCTTTATTCAGCTTAGACATGATTCTGATGTTTTCATAGACCATTTGCATTCAATCTCACTACCACTAACTTCAGTATCAAATTTTCGGCTGCTTATGAACTAAAATCATCAATCCTATTCGCTACAATATAATAATTCTATTTTTATTTACAAAGTCAGGTTTCATTCATTGGGAGAGATACTCAATTCAAGCAACAACATATTAAAGTCCCAAAGGGTTAGTTGAAGGGTAAAGTGTGATAAAGAAACCTGCTATAAGTTTATTGTTGAATGGCTTAATATTTCAGTGCACAGACCACAATTTAGGAATTCATAATCATTGATATTCTAATACATTATGTTTTGATGCAGTCTCTGACTATTTTTATTTTATAAATATCTAAGCCAAAAATATATCTTGCATTAAGAAAGGGAAACTAATTAAGATCTATGCTTTACACAACATTTGCTAAAAAAGCATGACGGAAGATTTCAGTTGAGATTCGTAAACATTATTCCATCCAGGGGAAGTACAATCGCAATGTTATCACACACATACACATCAAGACTAATGATATGTGAATTTTCCATATACTACCAAATCATGATATATACTTTTCATGAATTTAAATTTCATGGTAGAAACACATGAATTTCGCTTTCTTTTAAAAAGTAAAATCAAGCCTGCACATTTGATTTTCGTCCTGCTTTGTTACATCATTGTCGTCTCACTTACTTGAAATGCGAGTGATACACTTATTTGTATTCATTACATTAATGTATACAGGAAAAGACTAAACAGTAGTTCGAAACTTTTGAATACTAGAATATATTTCCAATAATTTCTTCGACAATATGGCTGGTTCTATTACAACATCTCTATTTTATTATAATATAATAACTGTCGCTTTGAATAATGAAATGTATTTGAAATATTCGCAGCTCGTTGTAATAGTTTTCGACATTTGAGGATATTGTACTGTTTGAAGATAAATTATATATATATAATTAAAATAAAAATTGGTTAAATATTAATATTAAACCACTAATTAAAACTTATTAATAAAACTTATTATTCAAAAAATATAAATATTCAAATATTACAATAGTTTTAATAAAAAGAAAATACTTCTAAAAAGTTGAAAAAGAAAAAATATAGAATAAAAAGGTGATCAGTCAAAAAGGGAGATAAAATAGTTTTTTGTGCTGGCTCAAGCTGAGATGCGTGGTTAAAACAGTTTTATGAATCCCAACTTTCCCACTCAGAAAGTTACTTTTTATTACATTGGTAAAAGAAAAGTATACAAATTTGGAAAAATCAGAAACCAAAATAATTAGAATTATAAGTAGGAAGAATATAAAACAATATAAAATCAATAAATCTAGATCAAGAAGCATAAATTACGATTGAATTTCTTACTTAAGTCATTCACTATTCTCGTCAAAATTTGATTTCTAATTAATCTATTTTATTATAATGTAGTTTATTGATTTTCTCACTAAGCATTGTTTTTTTTTTTTTTTTTTTTTTTTTTTTTTGCAGTGATCCTTCAAGGTTTCACATCCCAGTTTACTATCCAGAAATTCATTGGTTTCATGCTAATTGTTGAACCCAAAGAGATTAGGAACGACATATCGGCCCGGCCGAACGTCGGCTCCTTCCAGGTGAGCTCTTTTTCTTTTCATATTTGTAATATCAGAAATTAAAGAAAATCAGATGGTTTAATTTCCTCTTCGAGTTAAAAAAGATAAACTATGGACGATATTTAATTCCTCTGCACTTCGTGCACTAGTGTTCAAAATTAGTATTTGTATATTTAGTCGAATTTCTTGACAAGTACTGAACGAAAGGTAAAAATTATGTTTCCAAACAAAGATTTAAGTTTTTAGTATTAATTACGTAAATGCGTGCATACGTGCTGTGAACTTAAGCTTTGGTTTCCTAAGAAAACAGAGCCGTTATCTTGCTTCCACAATACTGCGGTGGAGGACGTCAATTAAACTTTGTGTAAACTAGATGGCGTAGTTTCCTAAACAGCGTTGAATGCAAGCGGAACAATGGGTAAAGCATTAGTTTTATAAAAACACTGTACCATTAACTGGTGGCCGTAATATTATGGTGGGTGATGTTACCAAAACGTTTGTCTATGCAAATCAGTGTCGTGCCTTCTTCTGATACAATGCTCTTTAGGAAACCTTACCATCTGGTTTACACAGACAATGCTTTAGTGACGTCATCCCCCACAAAATTGCAGCTTCCAGATAACGGTCACACTTACCTAGGAAACCATAGCTTTAAACGAAAATGCCTTAAAATTGTGCTGTAAATTTTCGTTATTTTGTGATGGGCTCTTTCAACATTCTGTGAAATCCTAAAAATAGTTGAAACAACTGACCATCAACATTTGGATAATGAGAATGAGATAGTAAATCGTTGGGAGGCTAGAGACAGGGAAATCCCAAGATAATATTGCAAGAAACTTTTATATAACACCCAGAATTGCATGGAACTTAAGAAGACTATTTAATGAGATAATATCCGTAGAGATAAATTCTGGACAAAGTCGTCGAAAAACCACGATGATCAATCAGGACCAATATTTGCTCATTGCAGCGAGGTGCAAAAAAAAAAAAATACATTGGTTTCTCAATTGTTTCGTAAAATGCAGTTCACCACATGAACTTTCGGTTTAAAGGATTACCGTTTCCATAATGCTAAGTAAAAAAAGTTTGATATCAATTAGACCTGCTGTTTGCGTCAGGCTCGCTTTTGTGTACAAAAAGAACTGTTCAGATTGAGGCAGATAAAATCGTCCTTGTAGCATGGATCAGCGGAAAACCTTTACATTCATTGATATATACTGATTCAGCCTGACCATGGATTCTCTGGACATATTCATTTGAAAGGAAGTCCTCTAATAACCGAAGAAGAACTAGTCGAGCATTGGGAGTTTAATGGTCTGGAAAAACTTTTTCTTCTCTACAAGATGAACAGATCTCTATTATATCTTTGACAGAGACTCTGTGAATGCTGTGAGTTAAAGAGATGAAACCTACGAACCCTATATTCATCTTTCCAGGAGTGCAACTTGTCCTGATTTGTCCAGTTTGTCGACCACATTGTTCTCATCTGATGGGCCAATTTCTGGGAAGTAAGGATATTCGCCGCAGGTATTGGATCGTTAAATATCAAAATCGTAATTCAAAAGGGGGAGATTCTTGGAAGTTAAAATGTTACTCGCATCCTCTTCCCAAACCCGTCCTTGATTTCTTTGCATCATTTTTGGAGGAGTGAACGGACCGCCATAGGGACTTTTACACGGTCTCATTTCTAGCTACAATTCACTTCGTGGAAGCTGTGTAATAGATTCTATATTGAGGCAGATGCAGATGCAAGGGAGTCTTCGTGATGGAGAACTACCATCCTCTGGTTATGGTCCATTCTGGTGCCTCCATTCAGAGGAAGTGAAAGGGGCCGAATTTGTAGTCGATGTTTGCATTAAATAAAACAGATTCGGCTCCTGTTTTTTGTGTTATTCTTACTTGCGCCAGCTTTAATATTCACGTTTCCGAGAACTTCTCATCCGAATCCGTCTCCTCTATATCACATAAGAAAGAAGTGACATCGCTCTAACTACTCCTTACGAAGACTCTTGATGCTCGTCCCCCTCCATATTTGAAATTCAATTTTCCTCTCAAAGGGTATCGGTAATTATTGGACCTCAAAACTTGGAACGGGAAAAGCAAAGAGGATTTTGCCTATGTTGTGGCAAAGTGCAAAATCCGTTTAATTTTTTTTACATGCGTCGCGAATTCCTGCTTTGCTGAAAGTAATGACAATTAGGATGCCGTCTTATTGAAATTGTTTTATGGCAGTTTGTTTACTTGCTCGAGCTTAACCTATGATAACTAACCTTGCTTAACCTATGATATGTGATTATTAACTTTCTAGAAGCATGTGCTAGTCTAAATCTTGAATTCTCGAGTCAAAGTTTCTAGCATTTATCTGCGAATTATGGGTTACGTGTTTAGTCCTATATGCAACAGTTCTGATAAAAAATTAAAGTTTAGTAGATAGTTATTTATACTGTTTGATGAGACTCTGAGATTAAGTTTGGAAAATATCAAATCACAATTATCTAGTTATTATATATATAATTAAAATATAATGATTAGTATTATATACATATAAAACACAATAATATGTATTCAATCAGTAATTTGCGTTTTATTTTCATAGTTTTTACGCTATATTTAAATGCATGTATTAATTAATTGAATAAATATAAACTAAAAATATTAGAATTATGTTTTAATTTTATTACATATGCTCGTCATATGATGTGATTAAATTTTGTAGTCATAGCAGTAACATGTAATAAAAGTTGTACAAAATTTATAATTTATGTATTACAATAAAATCTCTAAGTAAAAGTGAAGTTTCAAATGAATTCTAAAAATGTTTGAAAAAAATGGTCTTGAAAAGAATTATTGTCTAGAAAATCTTAAACTTTTTTTCATTTTTCGTTCAATCATATCTTAATTAAATGGTAAGAGAATTCACAGTTTTTCAGTTATAATATTAGTAAATCTTTTTATCAACGGTCCTTTTTTTTTTAAATCCCCTTGACATTTTTTTTTGCGTTCTAGTTTCAAATTTTTTTAAATTAATTTAATTTTACTACTTTCTATCAAGGAAATCGTATTTAAAACAATCAAGTGATGAGAACAGCCTCTGAAACAAAACTCTCTTGATTGCTTCACCTCACCACATTAGGACTCTACGTCTAAACTACGACGTGAAAAATCCTCTCATACTTGTATATTGCAAAACGAGGTTTTTTGCAAACTGGGAACTCGGACAACATGTTCAATATTATCTAGACTATTCGTTAAGCTTATAACTTGAAACACCTTGTTCTAAATATTAATCAATAACATTCACATATTTCTTTATTATTTAATAAACTGCTTTTCATTTCAAAATTAAGTTTCATATTTTTACGGCCTACAGGGTTTTACCTGCTTCAGGTAAATATTGGCATAAGTCACCCGTGATCTATTGGGGTTTAGCATGTTTTAAATCGGCTGGTCGTGACCCCAACCCTTTGCATATGTTTCCGAGTTTCACTCTCCTAGTTAACAAATTTTCTCCCCCCCATTTTTTAAATATCTAGGTCATCTAATCCACCTTTACTTTGATTTAGCGTAGAATACCCATATCTGGCTTCTAGCGTCATGAAACTTCACCATCATTGACGCATACCCATTTTTTAACTGTGGATGCACAATAATTACAGAATAGTCTTAAGAACTGTTAAAAATGTTATTTAAAATAATTTAAATAAATGAAACTCAGGCCTTAAAGGGCTTCAACTTTTGCAATTTTTAGATATTAGTGTTAGAAATTAGAAGGCTCTTCAACTGCATGGATGTGTTATTGAAAATTTCTGTCAGAAAAATTAATTTTAAAATTTTGAACAAAATATATATCAATAAGAAAAAATGTACTTCTCGATAAAAAAAAATGTATGTTGTTTCAGTGTGATTCTGGCACACATTTTCCCCGAAACATTTTTAATCCATAGCCCTAATATTTCCCACATTATAAAATGAGGTTATTTTTTATACAGTAAACGTAATTTTTTTTCTAATAAACACTCAACATTTTCAGATATTGCACTATTTTTCTAAGAAAATTAAGTGAAATATGATATATAAAACTTTTATTTTTTAAATTTTAATAAATACTCAAATTTTTAAATTTATTGTTTACTGACATCAGTGTTATAAATGTTTAAAATATTTAAACATATAAATGCAATAGAGACTTTATACAATATATACCTAAAGACAACGATATACATGACTTATAACATCAATATATAGCTCCCGAGACTAACATTGAAAACAACATTTTTTTTGCAAATTGTTTTTTATTCATCAACTAACACCTTTTGTTAATCACCTTTTAAGTTGATACAATCTGGATTCAACCCTTTTCAAATCTTTTTTTTTTTTTTTCAAAAAAATTTATATTTCTTTTTTTTTTTTCCTTATCTTTTTTTTTTTGTTGAGTGAAATAACGATCAAACGAAAGGATCATCATTTGGTTGGTTTTGTTCCATCAATC